>JAVXUM010000021.1:27174932-27185034 GCA_035590655.1 Pouteria glomerata
TTCGCGTGTGTTACACGCGCACCGAGCAGTCTGCACAGCATGCCCTGCTCTCGGGTTCATGGCCACTTTTCACTATTTATTTGGTATTTTTTCCACATTTTTCAAACCAAAACACTTCAAAAACTTATCCAACACTTCCCCACACATTCCATAATGTATCATATACATTCAAACATCTCCATAAATAATCAAAAACCATTCCATTAATTTTCATGCTGCTGTACCTTAGCAAAACTACAAACAGCAGACAACACATTACAAATGTATTTAGACTGAAAAAGCAGCAATATGTAGCTTCCCTGTACGATTTCATTCTATTTCATAATTTGCTTCACTTTGGGTTGATGTCAGTTGGCTTGGGACTGAAATGAGGAAAATGGTTTTGAGGAAAACCATCATCTGTGGCCCATCAACTTTCGACTTTGTCTGAAATTCCTTTGAGTAGGGTCAAAATGGTGTTAATACATACAGTATATATGTGGATTACAGGGAGTCTATAGCCAGATCTGTTTACTTTTTTGTCCTTCTTGGAAATCATGGAGATTTGATTTTTGTATACAGATGGATTACACGCTTGGAGATGTAATCTCTTTTTTGTAAGCTAGAGGCATCCCTTTGATGCCCTTTTTTAATACAAAATTTTTGTACTGTTGAAAAATGAATTTTCTTTTCATGACATTTAATCGTATCTTCAGTTCAATTCTCAAAGCTCATCTGTCTCGCCGCAAGTTGGGTTGGGACTTGGAGTCCAAGCATCAGGTCTTACTCCTGTTGCACCTTCCTTACAGCAACAGCCAAATTCAACCCATCAAGAGCCTGCTCAGCAGGCATTGACGTCAACTGGACCAAAAGATGCTGGTATGGTCAATAATTTTATATGTATATATATTGTTTTGATTTGTATGCATTCTCTGCTGCAAAAAGATGACTTAATGCTTAATAAAAGTGCATCTGAAGTTTGGAATATGAAAACAAAGGGATTCCATATATAGTATTAAACTAAATAGGTTATTTATTAAGACTGTTGGGATACACACATTATTATGCAGCGCAATAAATGTGTTATTATGTATACCCTTGAGCCATTTTAATACAATTTTTATTTACAAAATAAATATATTATTATACATAAGCAGAAGTTGGCCATGCAAAAGTTGAGGAGATGCAGCAACAACAGAATTTATCAGATGATTTGACCACAGAACCTGCTTCAAGTTCAGGGCTTGCCAAGAATCTCATTAATGATGATGATTCAAAAGCTTCTTATGGTTTAGATACACCTGTATGTTAATTATGTGTCCTTGTTATATATTTTCCAATCATTTGCTGGGTACTCGTGTTTGATGTTGTACTGTTATATCATATTTTGTTTATTGTTTCTTTCTACTATTGTCATTGTTATTATTATTTTGATAGATAAATAAAGTTTTATTAGAAAAAGCATCAGGAAGATGCCCAACAAGAGGAGGATGGTGGTAACCTGACAATTGGTATCCTGACAAAAGCGGGATGGTCGTGGTAAATAGGTGCTTCTTGTGCAAAAGGTCGTTCAAGAATATGGATCATATTTTTGTGGAATGTACATGGGTCGAGGAGCTATGGACTCTAGCTCTAATGACATTTGGCATGGCTTGGCTTTTGCTAAAGCGGATGTGCCAGCTTTTTGAGAGTTGGTGGGGTGTTAGATTAGCTAAACATGGAAGAAGAGTGTAGGATTTAATCCCTTTTTGTATTCTTTGGTTGTTATGGGGGAAGAGGAACATGAGTTGTTTTACAACAGAATTGCCTTTGTATAGAATGGCAAATTGTTTTCTTTTCTCTTTATGTACTTGGCTAGAAGGAGGCAGGGAGATAGAATTGTGATCCTTTTTGAGTTGTGAATATTTTAGGGTTGTAATCAACCCTTGGGGTCTTTTTCTTGATGCTGTTATTTAAAATTTGAGTACTTAATTAAAAAGGGGGAAAAAAAAAAGAAAAGAGAATGCCAGCAAAGAACAAACCCACCTCGGCCACCCAAGTTAAACAATCATACAAGCGAAAATTGAAAAGGACTCTAGATCAGGTTCTATACCCCCATCCTCTAGCTATACAAACGACCAAAAAATTTACTCTTTAACATGTGTAATTGCAGTTGGTTACCCTAAAAAATTCTTTTATTCATCTCCTTCCATACCACCCAGAATAAACAAAAAGGAACAACACATCACATTTTCTACTTCATTTGGCTTGGCTTATAGCTCCATCATGATTACAAGAAAGCTTGCATATCCTTGGGAAAGACTTACTGTACAACAAAAGAAGTTAATAATGGTTCCCATAAACTCAACACTCATTTACAATGAATGAAATGTGGTTAAATAGATTTCCCATGCTTTTTGTATAGACTACACCTATTCACAAGAACTTGTCCTTTCTTTTGTAAGAAGTTGTCAATAATGAGACTACTCTCCATGCAACACACCAAGTGAAAAAAAAAAAAAAAAAAGCCACTTTTGGGATAAACCCCAAGCTCCAAATTTTACCCCATGGAAAAGTTACTTCCATGCTAATCCCCAAAGACTTTTAAAAAGACCTCACCTCAAATTTCTTTGATTTAGATGCAATCCGAACGACCTCATCCGCCCCTCCTATTGTATATCATTCCTTATTTTATTTTATTTTATTTTTGTGTTACAATTTTATTATATTCATCAACAAGCAATTATATGATGCACCTATGTTGCTCAAACTCGGTTATGAATGTGGGACTCAGATATGTATCTAAATATCAGATTTGCCTATTAGCTATATTTTAGAGTAAGGGACTCGGCTAAAAATGTGTCTAAATTTTGGATACAGGTATAGAGATATGGCAAATAAAATAATATTATATGTATAAGTGTAATTTATATGCAAATAAGGACAAAATAGATGTATTTTTTTTAGTGTTGTAACGACATTATATCATAAATTAATGATAATAATTAAAATAGAAATTAACTTAAAAATTCAGTTATGAAGTAAATTATAAAAGCTAATTTGGTATTTTTAAATTTTTAAGTAAATCATGAAAGGAGTTTGGAGTTACATGTCATCTAAAAAATTTCTTAAACCCAACCCTCATCTCTTCTAAAAAACATGTTGTCATTCTTGCTGCAACTCTGACTGGTGCAGCAACGAGCAAGGGAGTTTTTTAGTCAATGGATGATTTTTTACCATATCCCGACATGGATCCTACACCCATGTTGGTATCATGCCATGTCGACATGGATACTTTACCCAAAAATGGAGAGTCCGAGTAACATACTGCTGCACCAAACCACTTGTGCTAGAGTAAATGGTCCTTTGTTTTAAATTGCGTGGCTATGTTTCTGTTTCTCACCAGAGCTTCCCTAAAAGCTTGCGGTTATTGGAGGGTCACCTTGTGAAATTATTTGATTTGCTCGTAGAATTTACTCCACAATTGTGGAAATTGTATCCCTACTATGACCGGATTGGGTATTTCACTCAGTTCTGTTGCTAATTGACATCAGATTCACATGAAAAACTTTTTGAGTCCACCCCAAACTTGAGCAGACTTAGTTTGGTCAATTAATGTTTGGTTAAGCTTGAACTTGCTTTAGCTTGTCTTGAAATTCTTAAATCTTGCCTTGAGAAAAAGTTGTCGCCAGAGATTAGATTCCATCTATTCGTGGCAGTTAACTCTAATGTATGACACACATGTTAAAAGCATAGAGAAGGATTTCTCTTAAAATTTTAAAAAATGCCTTAGGTAATTATGCCCCACTTTATCCTATATCATTCCGCATAATGCAGGCACCACGAAATATACCATGATTAAATATTTAATCATATACACACAGAAGGATTGTTAATATTATATGCATTGAATAAAAAATATCAAGAAGAAAACTAATGATTAATGTTCACAATCCCCCCATCAGTCACCTTGGTTTGGTGAAATAATAGCGTTCATAAATCATATTCTTAGTTTCTACTGACTTGTGTCTTTGTATCCTTGGAATGCTGGAGTCCTAGTTTTCCAGAATGAACACTGCACATTTTTCAAACGTTTTTGATGCTATTCTAGGAATAACCAGTGATGAATTGTCTATGTAGTTAACTTCTTAGGTTTTAAGCACACAGGTCCTTCTGAGTGATATGCTGATGAAGGAAGCCATTCAAATCCTGACTTATCCATCATAGTTCATGGTCAATGAGAAATATATAACAACATTGCTCCATCTTTCTTATCAACTTGCTTCCTGTTTCTTTATCTTTATGATCATATGGTATGATTCGAGGGAGTCGGATATCACGGTCACTTTGTTTAGCTGCACACTGCTGTACACGATGTTTTGGTAAGCTTCTGGTGTTACCTTACATCCTTGGAGTTGAGGGCATCTGGCATGGGCATGGAAGTGCTCTTTTTTCTTTTATTTATTTATTTATTTATTTTTTTTTTTTTGACATTTTATCTTAGAGTTCTAGTTTGAGGTGACGAAAATAGGTTTCAGCCTTTCTTTGTTTTCTTTTCTTTTCTTTTCATTTTTTTTTTAAACTTCATTGCTACAAGGGTATTGCACCACGTGTAGCACCTGATTGAAACCAGCACATCTGTAAGCCCTTTTTTTTTTGGGGGGGGGGGGAGGGGGGGGAAGGAAGATGTGTTGTTGAAGGCATGGGAGGTTAGGAGTGGAGCAAGGACCTGAACATCCCTTTCTTTTTTTTTTTTTTAACTCTCTTCTGCCAATGATTGTACTGCAGGTATTTTCCCCCCCATAAGTAAACAAAGATGAATACAACGAATTAATTTACAAATCAAATCTGAAAAATTATGAAAATCACAATTTCAGTGAATTGCTATAAGATGCATTAAATGGTGGCGACATGAGTTATAAAACATAATTTCACTAGTATACCACGAATGAAAGGGTTATAGTCAAATGACGTGGTTCATTTCCACAAAATTGCATAGGATTTCCTAGTCTTATGTAAATAAAACATGGTCTTTTTTGCTTAAAAGCTTATTTTGCTGTTTATTCTTACAGCCTGTGTGATTTCTTAATATGAAAACCTTTATTATAAGTTCCTTAATCCCCTTGGTGGGAACAACGGTTGTGATGGCATTAACATAGTTTTGTGAAACTATGTATGCTGCAGGCAGGAGTATCTGGCTCTTTTGCAGAGCATGCCCAAGTGCCAAGGGATATCGATCTTTCTCCTGGCCAACCTTTGCAATCCAATCAACACCCTGGCAGCCTTGGTGTTATTGGTCGTAGAAGTGTTTCAGACCTGGGTGCAATAGGTGATAACCTTGGTGGATCATCTGCAAATTCTGGGGTGATGCATGGCCAACTGTACAATTTGCAGATGCTTGATGCTGCTTACTATAAACTTCCTCAACCCAAAGACTCTGAACGTGCAAAGAGCTACATTCCGGTATGGAAATCTTGTGGTCGATTCCATGTTGCAGCAGAAGATTTAGGAAAATTATTTGTTTGATTTCATTTTTTTCTTTATGATCTCTTCAGAGGCACCCTACAGTGACGCCTCCAAGCTATCCTCAAGTACAAGCACCCATTGTGAATAATCCTGCATTCTGGGAACGACTAGGAGGTGATAATTATGGGAATGATACCTTGTTTTTTGCATTTTACTATCAACAGGTAGTTTGAAACTTCTGTCAACCGTTCTTTTTGATATTAATTCAGTGGCAGAGATTATGTTCTTAACTCAACCCTCTTTTGCAGAATACTTATCAACAATATTTAGCCGCAAAGGAGTTGAAGAAGCAATCCTGGAGATACCACAGGAAATATAACACTTGGTTTCAAAGGCATGAGGAGCCAAAAGTCACCACTGATGAGTATGAACAGGGGACATACGTGTACTTTGATTTCCATATCAACGACGATGAGCTGCAACACGGATGGTATGTTTACTCATATCTGGCGCTCTATTAATTGTCTTTGTGTATTATTATAAAACTGCTATTTATCTAATTAGAACCAAGATAGATTCGGATTTATAGATTTGAAATAAATGCTGGATTTGGCATTAGTTATTGAAGGAGAAATAGCTCAAATATGGTTTTAATAGTTTAGATGATGATTTCAGGTTAAATTTTAGTGTAACCCGATGGATTTGAAATAATAATACAAAAGCAATTATTTAAAATTCTTTATACTTTTTTTTTTTTTGGGAAAAGTAAATATAGAATTTTATTAAAAAAGTCATCAAAATTTAAGATTCCATGCACACCACAAACGATACAAAACTATCCAAATCTGGTTCTGTATCCTCCAAAATCCATCTATCAAATTAGACTTTGAGATTCCTTTCAACTCCGTTAGGATATCAAGAGGTTTCAAATCAATAGATTTGATATTAAATTGAATTGAAATATATGTGAGAGAATTTATGTAATAATATATTAGAGTTTTCTAATAATTATTCGAATAATTATAACTAAAGTAGTAGTGTCATTACTTCCTAAAATGGTGGAGCAACTATTATGAAGGATTTTAAATAACTATGTTTTTGTGGTGATTTCAAATCCACTAATAAATTTGACCGCCCAAATTAAATCACATTTCCAAACTTGGTGGCCACCTAACAGTCTATATAACTATTAATATATCTAATCAAAATAATTTATAAAAAAGATTCTGTTCTAATTGCATGTGGACTTCTTCCATAATATGTATATATACATATGCAGAATATAAGGAGTCAAAGGCACCAAATTAGCTTTTGTACCTAAACTCTTAATTCCGTTGGACAAAAAAATAATACAAAATCATCCAAAATTAAAACAATTGTACGTCAAACGATAAAAAATAATATTACACCCCATGAAAGGTATTGCTACATGTTATTGGAATTGATCATCTATGAAAAAGGTCCAAAAAATTATTCCAAGTTCCAAACAATCGTATTGCGATTCAACTAAGCGATCCATATAAACCTACCACATTGTACAGAGTTCTCTAGGATATCACACACCACATTCTGTTCCCGTTCCACGTATTACAACAATCTGCTTTCCTAGTTACTTTGTTTCTAATCATATAGGGGTTCCCTATTAATTTCTCGATCTTCATATAGTAGCGAACTCTCTTATATTTGTATAAACTTTAACCTTAAAATCCATTGATTCGAAATATCTCTATCCAAATGGAGCATAAGCATTTATTGGCTACAGTGTGAGACAATTTTCTTCCATCATCGATGATAACTAAATACTTTTTATGATTTATGATTATTTATGTGGGTTTGGAGAGGAATCACCTCTTTGTATTGTCTGGTCCCGCTGGTTATTTGAGGCATTCTTTTTTCTTTTGGTAGGAGTATTGAATTATTGGAAGAGGCGCAATTGCCATTGTTGTAGATCCGGATCCATTTGCAAATGTTTTAGTTTAATAGTATTTGTTTTTAGGTTATGCGCATGGAAGTCCTAGACCCAAGGCACTCCTTGTTAATTTATCAATACTTAATATGCCTTTTTCTCCGACTCCAACTTTAAGTTGCTCAGATGAAATTTCTGACACAGTTCAACGCCCTTTTTTTTTTTTTTTTTTGACTACTGAGAGTGTCTTTGCTAGAGAGTAGTTTTATATTTTGAGTTCTCATTTTATGGAAAACAGGGTGTTATTTTCTGAAAGGGAAGTGTCTTGTCTGTGTTTTAGTGACTTCTGGTCATTCTAATATTGATCCTCAGGTGTCAAAGAATCAAAACTGAATTCACTTTTGAGTACAATTATCTTGAAGATGAACTCGTCGTATAGAATTATACGTGCAGAATCTGTACATCTTCTAACTTCCAGTTTGAATTCCAGGATAATCACTGTGAGTTGTTGATTTTCGAATGCTGAAGGTCAATTGAATTTCTGGGCTTTTTTAATGTGATGATGATCACTGTGAGTTGTTGATTTTCGAATGCTGAAGATCAATTGAATTTCTGGGCTTTCTTAATGTGATTGTTCTTTTTTCATTGAATGGTCTAAAGTACATTAAATAAACGTCCACTGTTATTTATAATCTGATCCCCGTACAATCCTTTATTTTTCCCTTTTCTTTTCCTCCCCCTCCCCCCGGGTTTGTTTCCCTACAAAATTGTAATGGGCAAATCAGCTGTCAAGTTGGCACAATGATTTTCAATTTTCTGTCATACTCTGTGTTTAGATCTTTATAATACCCTCCAAAAAAAGTCCTTTTGGAACTGTTGCACTTTGCATACTGCCAGCGGCCAGAAAGTGCCTATAGTTGATTGTCCGACTCCAAATGCACTAAATAATGGGGTTCGCATTAGCCATCACAGAAAATGGCCCGTATGGCTAGGCGAACAATAATATTCAAATTTGTCTGTGGGTGCTCCGTATGAATAGCCTTGCAGTCATAATTGTGCAATTTCAGTCATTCATGTATGTATGTCTAGTGGAGATTCCACACATGGACCGCTGATATTGCTAAGCAATTGTATCTATTTAATCTTTTTATTTAGAAAAGGAATATAATCTTAATAGAAGATCAAACTGGAGCCTTGCTCATTGCATCTAGATCTTGAACTGAACTTTCCCATTTTTCTTGCTTTGCGACTCATATTTCTTTTCTTTCTTTTCTCAAAACCTGTAAAAGGCTGAGTCAAAACCAGGATTTTGCATGTTGTGCGAAGACCGAAGTCTATAGTTAGTTTATTGTTTCCGAAGTAAATTGTAACAGGAACTTGTTATTACAAGATTACTCAGATGAGTAGAAAACCTGATTGATATGAGGTAACTAGTCTTAAGCAATGGATGCTGGTCGGTCAGAGGCTCTCTTATGAATGGCAGAATAGGCTCTTGTTTGGATTAGGGTGTGATTGACCATGCTTTGAAGAGGTTTTATAACTTGCTTAGTGAACAAGTTATTGAAAATTGATAGGCAATGTTTTTGGTGGGAATCAAATGGACAACGATAGGTTTGATACCATCTCGGCCAGATCCTGCCTGCCCAGTGTCTACCCTAGTATCAAATAATACCTTTGAGAAACAGAAACAGAAGTCACAACCAAAAAGAAGATTAGACAGCTCTGATAAAAACTAGCACGGACGCACCGCCAACCTCATAGACGCATCGCACACAAAATCCAAGACTTGGACTGAAGCATTAGTGCCATTTGTGTTGGGATTCGCCCAAATTCTTTTCCCTCTTGTTGAGTTTAAGGGTCTCCATTTCTTTGTGCCATCTGTGTTGTTAGTGGAATGATCTTATTGGTGGAATGAAGCATTGGTGAAAATTATATACATATATATATATAAATCAAGCAATTGCATAGCAAATCTTTTAAAAAGTAGTTGCACCCGGGTAGATAGATTGCATTCAGGTAGAATCATTTTAAGCACCCTATGATTTAGATCGAGAACACAAGTTATGCAAGAAAAGTGAATTCCAAAAGGTAAAGAAATTTTAAGTTCACATTTTTCAATATTTTCCAATGCAAAAGTTAATTATAACAATATTGGATAATTTGCACTTGATGAAAAAATTAGTTGCACATTGTGTAGAGATTTGTTGAACCTGTTATAGTCGTGGTTGTACCCGAACTGATACGGTTTGCATTTGGTCGCGATCATTTTCACCACTCAATGTTATTTAGATTCACACTATTTAAAATCATTTTGATCACAGTGCCCATGGTTTGTTCCTGGTGATGATCTAGTTTACTCATGGTTTGAGGTGATCCCTAGGTTTCTATTGTTGGTATGGGCTTGGGTTGAGTTGTTACGAATTAGTGCTGCCTGAGGCCTTATGTTGGTTATGCTTGCTATTTTTGCTGGGCATGGGGTTGGATAAATTATTTCATTTTTATTTATTTGTTTTATTATTATTATTATTATTATTATTGGTTTTTTCGGGTGAGGTCATGGGATGTTAGATTGGAAGAAGTCGCTGGGGAGTGTATATATTAAAAAAATGGACGGTGGTGGTGCGTTGAGGGATATAGAGAAGACAGAACCCTAAGAAAGTTTCTAAGGTCTTTGCTTTTGATTAATGTGTTTGTTTTGCGGTAGATTGGATACAATAGTAATTACAAGAGGTGGGGATTAAGGGCTTTTTGGGGTTTTTAAAGTTTGAAAGT
>JAVXUM010000021.1:27248355-27258783 GCA_035590655.1 Pouteria glomerata
ATATTCTAGTTATCTTTTAAATAAATCAATTGATGTATGTATATTTTTGTTAGTAGAATAAAATATGCAGATATTTTTTGTGTGTTTAAACATTAGAAAAAACAAACCTTATGTAATTTTACTTATATTTTTAAAATACTTGTTTTGAGCTTTTTTTTTATTTACTCAAAATAAGGAAAATTTCTTAATATAAAAAATAAAAAATATTAAATCAAATATGTTTTTTATATTCTTAGACTTGGTTTGGGAAAAAAAAAAGTTAATTTTTTAGTAGTTAGTTTTTTAACTTTTTGTTAATTTGACAGTTTTACCCTTTATAGTTTAAAAGAAATTTAAAATATAAGTGGGTAAGTTTAGTTATTTTAGAAAAAGACAAAAAAAAAAAAGCTGAGTAACTGATGGCTGAGTAGCTAAGGTTACCAAACGAAGCCTTAAAACATGAATTTCAAAACAGAAAAAAATAAATAAATTAAAATTACAAATAGAATGCCATCTTAATTGCTGCATTTCTTAGAAAAATTATTCTATTCAAGTACTATAAACCCCAATGTCATTTATTTATGAGTGTAATAAAATTTTATACCTCTTAGAGGTGAACATAACATGGTAGGAACTAGAGAAGCATTGTCTCTTACTTATCAATCTCCAAACAATAGATATCAAATGACAAATAGCTAGCCCTTCAATCACCATCGTGAAATTAATGCTTTACGCCGGGGATTGATGTTGGTCGAAGAAAGATAGAATTTCATTAGTAACAAGTTCAGCACACTCCAGTTGGATGTAGTGTCCCCCATCAATGACCATCACTTCCATGTTGGGCACAAGGCTCTGGAATTCTTCTCCCTTTACGTAATCTTTGGTTCCGAAAGATTGAAACCCCACGTCCTTGTTACCGACTATGAATTTTGTGGGAACACTAATTTTCGCTCCCTCCCACGGTCCACTAAGCCCCCAATTCCTGTATTTATTGAGAGGGTGTTTGGTATGATAAAAAATGAGATAAATTGTAAATTTATAATACGAATAATGAAATAAATTTTATAAAATTTTTAAAATTTTTTATAACTTTTCAATAAATATCATCATACTAAATACTTCCTATGAGTATCAGAAATTGTGATCAAAGCCACTAGCTCAATTGGTAAAAGATATTTTTACCCTAAAAAAATTATGAATATGAATAAAAATACAATATACATTCACACATATATATAATAAATTTAAAAAAATAAAAATATAATACAACAATGATATAAGTAAAAAATATATATATATATATAAATTTTATATACTTCTATTAATTACATATATAAAATAATATCATAACAAAATTAATTCAATAAATCAATACACAATTCAATATTCAAAATATATGGATAAGACTCCAGTTTTAAAACGTTAGTACCTCGTTGAATTCACCTTCTTGGCACCAATGGTGGACCTGAGAGGACACAGCCTCCTCTGCCAACGTAGTTAAAATCCCTTATCCTATTATTATTATTTTTTTTGACTATTTATATTAGTATATAGTGAATTCTTCCCCTCCCTTTAGAATTTAAAAAATATTATCTTACAGTCTTTACTTTAAAAAAAAATAATAATAATAATAATTATCTTGATTATTTTTCACTTAATTTTTGCGCTCACTATTGTTTGGCACAACGTCTAAGAGTTCGAAACACTCTATTTTTGTTAACTATATAGCGTCCTTAAATGCAAAACAATATATTTATCTGTACCACAAATCATGATGTAACAATGATATAGAGGACTTCTAAATTTAAGCGAGATGACCGCATATGAAAGAATAATTACAAATGAGTAATAGGGTAGATTATCAAAACTGTACTTAGCCAAATTAACAAAATTATGTCGAGTAGTATAATAATACTAGTTTTGCCCCGTGCCTAAAGGCACGTGGCTCCATTCCTCTGCCGACACACATACACATGTCTTGTCAAATGAGTGATTTTGTATAATAAATAACTATATGCTTGTTTGGAGTATCAAATTTTGGTCCCAAAAAAAATGTAAAAATGTTAAGTGGCATTTGGTTTAATTTTTATTTTTCATTTTCTATTTTCTATTTTATATATTTTATATTTTAAAAATTTCAAAACAAGATAATAAAAAATATTATATTTTTCTTATTTTGAATTAAAAATACTCAAAATGATTTTTTGTTATGTTTCATTTTATATGTAAACTCATTTTCTGTTTTCTAAAATAAAATTTGAAAACACAACTGACCAAATGCACTTTAAACTGTTTTATTTATTTTCAAAAGTTTAAAATGAAAATGAGCTCAAAACAAAAAATAAAAAATAAAAATAAAAAATAAAAAAATAAACCAAATAAGGCTTTAGTTGTTTGGTGTATTTTTCAAAAAGTATAAAAAAATAAGTGAAACTTAAAAAAAATTAGAAAAAAGTTAATAAAAGTTAGAGATTTTTTTATGTGGAAAAAGTTAAAAAAAAAAAAAAAAAAAAAATTGCAGTAAGGCATATTGAACCTTTTTCTGTCATTACCAAACAGTAATTACTCTGGATTTTTATTAGTTAGACGCATTCTTGACAGAGTACTCCCAGCTTTGCATTCCTTTTTTGAAACATCTACATATAATACTCTTAATGATGATGTAATATACTAGATGAAACATAGATGTTACATAATACTCTTAATTATATATGTGCCTAAACACAACTACATTTATAGTGATGTTAAATAACTTAAAAAAATAAAATGAAATCAAATTTTGAAAGGATATATGAGAGAAATTTCAATTAAGAAGCAATAAGTGAGAGCCTGTAAAGAAAGGCATATAGAGACTTAATTTATTAAATCAGTAAGTAGTACCTGAAGAGCATCAATGGAATCAGAATCAACATCCTTTACAGCCCAATCAGAAGTGAGAAGAGGAGAGCCTTTGGAATTTGGTTCGGTCACATTATTGATAACCAAACCAATCCCACCTTTGGATTTGGTCGCAGAGGCATCAGCATCGGCAGGAAAGGGAAAAGTGTAAAGCACCTCCTCTAAACCATCGTCTTTCCAGTGGACTTTGGGCTTGTAAGAAGTGACATGTCCATCTGGTATTCGCAGCCTGAGCGAGCTTCCATTTCTGACCGTCAGTTCTACATCGCCAGAGTCGGAAGAAAATTTGATGCCTTTGCGGCCAAACTTCTGGTCAAGACTCTCCGGAGCCGTAGGGGAAGAGATAGCAGTGGCTGCTGCAGAAGAAGAAGAAGAAGAAGGTAGCGATGATGAAGCACATGCCTTAGCAATACTTGGTTGTTGGGGAAGAAGAGCAGTGAAGGATATAAGAGAAGCCATATTTTTATTATCAACAAGCGACGGAATTTTCTTTCTTAAATTTAAGCAGCTAAGCTTCCCCAATTTTTTCCACCCATGTACACGAGCCACTCACCTGGCTCATCCTTATTTCCCTCCCCTCTATCTCTTCCAAATCCTTTCCTCTTTGCCCCTACCGTATTTTGGCCTCTTTCTTCTCTTCTTCTTCATTTTATTTTTTTTATTTTTTATTTGTTTAACTCGGAGTATCCGGACCAATTTATGCACACCTCGACTATTCCCTGAGGGTCCTAAAGTTAACGACCGAGTAAACCCTCCAGTGACCCTGAGAAGACTCAAACAAGTGATCATTGGAGAGCAAACTCAAAATCTTACCAGTTAAGCTACTCTTAGGGTTAAAAAGGAAGAGGGAACACCCGGGATCGAATCTGAACAATAAGCGGGCGACATTACATCTCGTGCCACTCGAGCTACTAGCCACAATCTTTTTGATAAGTTACAATTAGATTCTTTTGGCCTTATTCTACTTTTTAAACTTTAATGGCCTCACAAGAAACTCCAAAGGCACAGAATTTGTAATTTTCCCCAACCTTTGCATTTTATTATTATTATTATTGTTATTCCAGAACCGATCAAAACAGCTCTGAAGCGCAGCCGCTCAGTACTTATCACGGAATGAACTTTAGGGTCCAAATATTGTATCCCGCCCTTCAGGTGCTTTGGAAACAATTTACACTGTTTTGACACAAGAAAATGGAAGTAACTTTTATACCTTCATTCTATTAACTTTATTCGGTACAATTATTTGAGATGCTATTTTATATTTATTTAAAATGCTAATTTATTTAAGAGAACGAAGTAAAATAATAATATAAGAATAACCTTTCCATTATATTCCCAAAAACTAAACAGGGCCTAAGTTTTGCGAATAGTGCTACCCCATTCAAAAATAATTGAAGACATCACTGAGCTATTATTAGCTACTACTTTTCAGTGAAGGCCTTTGCTTCACAATGCCATAACCATTCCTCCAAAGATTTAGAACATAATAGCACGGAGCATATCTATAACCCAGTAAAGATAAGCCTGCCCCTAATTCCAATTCATACACAACAAGCACAGGTTGTGGTTCAAGGAAATCAAAAAGGACCAAATGCACTTCCACAAATTCATTTTTAGATGCAATAACATCAAACATTTACCCCAGAAGTAATGTAGATTGTTGGGAAGTTGATCCACATGTCAATATCACTCAAAATTCAACCTCGGGTCTCCACTGCATAACTAATGCAACGGATGACTCATCAACTAACTTAACAAAACAAACAGAAGAAATTTACAATAACATGTGCCCTTGATTTCACTGAAAAGCAAAATTTCTATGACACAAGTCTTTGGCAAGAAGAAACAAAAAGCTTGGCCTGTACGGGTACAAGCATAATCACTGGAATTAATTGTCAGCTCATCATGCAAAACTTAGTCCTCATCCATCCCTGCAGGCTGCTCCCTCCTCGGTCCACCAGCTGGTTTTGCCATTATAATCTGCAATGCAAAAGCCAATCTGTTATTAACAAAAGAAAGATAAATAGAGATCATTCCACACCAACCCTTCATGGTCAAATTGCACTTCCAGAATAATAGAAGTAAATACTGTCAAAAAATAAATTTCAGAAACTGTGTTTAGATCAAGGATTTGTCAACAGAAAAGGAAAGTGAAGGAGATTCAAGATTACTTCTTTCCTTTGCTTTGTAGTGGATAATGATAGAAAAAAATGTAGCAGGGATGTATCTTTAGATGCTCTAATATTTTATTGTATATTACTGTACAAGTTTGGCCAGCACTGGACTTTATGATCGTGGTTACCAGTTAAGTTTTATTTAAGTTAGTGATTAGTCCCATAAACCCATGTTGTTCACTCCTAGATTCAATCCTGGACATGACAGAAAAAGTATGGGATTTGAGAAACTAAATTAAGTTTTGATAAATGCTTTTTATTTTATTCTATATTCAAATTCACACAAATAAGGACATGTAATTGGAAATTTTATATTTCCTTCCCTTTTTTCTCTTTCTTTTTCTTTTTCTTTTCCTTTTCCCCAATGACATCCTTAATCCAAACACTGTAAAGGCATAGGCATAGGCGTAGATTTCAAACAGCTTTCACAATACGAGGTTTTAGCTTAGATCTCAAACAGCTCTCACAATACGAGGTTCTCATACACCCCAAGTTTAGTCCCCTTGCTCCCATCCCTGAGCCCAACACTTCTCCCTCAATCCAGCCCAAAATACAAAAACAATAGGCTGCCCAACATCATAAGCAATTGTTCTCAACTTATTTTCTGCCATTGAAAATTGACATCAGCAGAAATCCCTCCATCTATTATATGCCTTCTGAGCCTAAATAAACGACGTCTCGATTTACACAAACTTCTATCCTCAAAGTGAAACAATAGTGGGAGTTTAGTCCAAATGAAAAATTCAACAGCCAACTTCAATTATAGTATCCCGAAAGGAAGCAAATCACAAACCAAGTTAATTGACTTATTACCTGGTCTACTCGTAGGACAGTACAGGCAGCATCCGCAGCATATTTGAGAGCAAAGAACCTGTACAAAGAAAAAATAGTTTTCAACCCATAAAATGGCAGGATTGATTTGAAAAAAATAGCATATCATGCATAAGAAATCCATCATAAATGACACAGAATCTGCATTTTCTACCATGTCCTTTCAGATATCTAATTAGATCAGTAAGAATTAGAAGACAACACAAGTACAACCCCACCTCAACTTCAAATTACTTGCCAACAGAAATCATCAGATAGAAACAAATATCAAGAAGAGGGTGGGAACCAGGATCACATAAACCAAGTCAGTACATTGATTATGAAATTGAAAATGGATCTGCTGATGATTAAACTAGTAAAAATTCCCACAAGCTTTTACCAGATATTTACACACCAATGAGAATAATAACATAAAACATACAGAAATCTAAACTATATTGAACGTAAACTAAAGATTCTTAAGTTTTTGTTGCACAATGGCTCAGCTCAGTCCAAGCTGCAGTTAGGCCTCCGTGCAATCTTCTGACCATAGTACTAAATCTGGTCATAAAGCTCATCCAGTATCCCCCATCAGGCAGGTGGAGGGCATGCATATTATTCACAGTTTCTTATCTCACTAGGGTTAACATTTTGTTCGCTAATTTATGAATCCCAATTGTAGATTTTATGTTGTGTAAGGCTCGGGTATAGATACAGTAATAGTAGTAGCCTATATAGCTTAACAGTATCATTGAATCTATATAGGGTAGAATGATGAAAACATATTCAAATATCAACAGACATTTCGGTGACTTTTCTTTCCCTGGGCTATATTAACCAATAAAAGCCATGAAAGTTTTCCAACACAGTTCCAGATTCTATTCTGTTCTGGGAATCTCAATCCTATTCATGATAAGTTCCGGTTTTGATAGTGAGTCCTCAACAATTTGGTTACTGACACAGAATGGGTTTTAGAATGGTATGCCACATGGAATAGGGTTGACTAAATTGACTCCACTATGAAATCCAACCCAATGCATGATCTAAGGGTCAAGACACCCATTATATATAGCATAGCTGCGTCCAAAAACTTCAAACTTAAAGCCAGGAAGAGTGGGGAGGGGACACACACACACGAGAGAGAGATCCCTTAATACTTCAAAAGCAGTAGAAAATGGCTTTAAGACTTTAAGAAGTAGCTTACTTGGTGACATGGAGGTCCCAAATGTTCATAGTAGAGACATCCTTGCATACCCCTTCATCCAAGTCAATGCCCACCCTTGTGTTTCCATTTGCATGTTCAGCATACAAAGAAGATATTATTTCCATTGCATTCAGACCAGCATTCTCAGCTAGGGTTCTAGGCACCATCTCAAAGCTCTCAGCAAATTTTGAAATAGCATACTGATCCAATCTGTAAAGCGAGAAAGTCAAACTCTACTGGTTGCTTGAACCATCTTTCACCAAGCAAGAAGGAACTTCGTATTTTAAATCTTTGTGCAAAAGAAAAACAATAATTCCCCTATATAGAGGAAGAATAACCAACTCCACAGGTAACATAATATGCCTTTTCTTTTTTTCTTATCAAAAAATAAATAAATAAATAAAAATTAAGAAAAATTAAACTTATGGTTTTGACAAAAAGCCAGGATATGAGATCAGCACAAATCAATCACCACGAAGGTAACATCTGTTTTAGATGGCATCTTAGAATGTTGATAATTGTCTCACAAGACAAACAGACAGGAAAGGCATACATCTTGAATAAACATGTTGTTTGGCATATGTAGCAGCACATTACATTTAGCAAAACAGAATTTCAATTACTCTCGAAATTCTCCAAGATACCTGCATCTCCTGTTGTGATGTTACACAACGATCACGAAAAGAGAGATGTACCATGTTGAACATGACAAGCCCCATAGACACCATATAAAACCAAAAAATATAAAACATAAAACTAGGCACTTCCATATCTCACTAGTCCCCAAAGCCTGGACATCTAAACTATACAGCACAGACACTTCAAATTAGATGCCGCACTCATATCGGATACTCAAAGAATATGAACATGGCTTGGACACGTGATGACATGTATCGGACATACAACCTGACATGTCTAGATTACCTTTTTTTTTTTTTTTTTTGCATGGGACAAAACTGGGATACGCAAAATATATAAGACGGAGACTTTTGAGATACAGCGAGCGTCAAAATATAATATTTCAAACTTTATGGGTAAATTTGAAAAAGTTAAGTTTAATTGGGGGTCAAAATGTAAATAATTAAAAACAACTTAAAATGTCTCTTGAAGACTACCAGAGGACACTTTTCATAAACCAAACCAAGCCTTTTCCCACTACGTGAGGTCGGATATATGGATTTGACGACGCCAATCAAATCTGTTTAGGATCATATCCTCTGTTATATCTATGTAGGCAAGGTTATGTTTAATAGTTTATTTCCAACTGCTCTTGAGTCTCCCTCTCTCTCTCTTACTCCTGGCAATCTCCCTGTTTTTACACCTTTTAAGAAGACACTTTTTATAATTGATAAAAAAAAAGCACCTAAAAGCTACCATGTCTCACGTTCTCTCGACTTCAATGATTGCCAACCTCCACCAACATCATGCAGCTCTAGCGAGCCCCATTATCCTGGCACAGCTCCAATGACTCCGGCGGTTATTTTCTTTTTTTGGTACTCTCTATCTCTTTTTCTCTCTCGCTCTCTCTCCACTCTATCCGTCTCTTGTTACACTCTGTTTGCCCCTTGCTACAATACGCCTCTCTTTCACTGGTCTCTCATTTTGGGATGCATGAAATTGTATGCGCCTTCAATGCTTTTTTTGATATTTGTGCATGAATGATGTTGGTAGTTTTGCGTATGAATGAGGTTAATTTGTGAATTGGATGGTATTTTTCATGCTTAATAATTGTTATTTATACAATTTTTTTTATAGCATATGGATGCTATCTTCAAAAATACTTTAAATAAAATATGTATTTTATTTTATTTTTTATCGTATCTCCACCGTGTCTATCTCCCCATTTTTTTTTTTCAAAATTGTCATTCTCATGTCCGTGCCAGTACTCATATCCACCCCCGTGTCCATATCTGTGCTTCATAGCATCTAAGTAAAAAAGATCCACACATTTGAGCCACAAGCATTCCTGATAATACATCATACCATAATAGATATAGCTCAAATACAAAATGCATAGAATAAAATCCCAAGACTGAAGAAAGGGCCAGCGTGTTCTACAGGAATGATACAATTGCTACAGTTGGAAAGCCACTAAACTGTAACAAAACGATAATACACAATTACACATACACCTATTATAGAGAGGTCAGCAGGGTGGGAGGGAAGAAAGAACTTAATACCCTGTTTCTTTAAAAGAGAACTCCTTTAGTCTTCTAGCCAATTCAATTTCAGTAGCAGCAGCACCAGGTACTATACGGCTGTCCCTGCACATTGCCTGGCACGACAAAAATAAAGCATCATTCAGATTAGCTCGTTCTTTAATGTCCAGTAGAAACTAAGGTAGCAGTTTTATTAACATCAATGCAACACTTAAAGAAATTTCATTAATAACGTGGAAAAGCACCACGATGCCAGTACCCAAAAAAAAAAAAAAAATTGTGTATTGTATGGTTTGCCCCCCTTACACTTAAGTGGACATGCTTTCCACAAAGGTCAAAAAAAGTATCCAACTCACGTTCGATATACAATTGCGGGGGTGAAAAAAAAATAACTCTTCACTCTATGCAATGGTAGTTCAACTCCTTCAAAAGTGCACCTGTTTCTTTCCTTCCTAGCCAACACTAGTTATTAATGTGACATGTAGATTCATATAAAAATGGCCAGGGGGAATGTGCCTACCTAAAATAAAATAATGTATCCTGCATATGTTAGACAGAATACCTTATATGTATTCACACCATCATCAACAGCTCTTTCAAGGTCATCCAATATACTATCAGTACTTCCTCGAAGAACCACAGTAGAAACAGAATTTCCACCACCTTCATTTCTCACAACGGTGACCTATAATATATTAGATACAACAACCATGTAAGGAAAGAAGGATAATAGAAGACAGAGACACAAAGTCCATCAAAATAATTCCCAGAAGTTATGACTAAAGCAAGTTGCTTGATCATACCCTAACACCGCCAATTTCCTCCACTGACACAGAATCAACATATCCCAAATCATCTGGATTGGGTTGGCCAAGCTTCAACTGTTTCCAAAGTTAAAAAAGACCATAAGAGCAGGGTAAGAGGGTGTATATTCAACAAATAGAACACAAATATTCTGTACGCTTACAAGAGCAACAGCACCGGTTGTACGGCAAAATCGTCGCAATTCAAATTTGGAGCTGATTTTTAGGACCATAAGCCTGTGAATACATTCATCGTGGATGAAATTAGTAGCTCAAAAGGACTCCAGAAGAGCATAGCACTACATAACATAAAGTTCTTGCCTTCTTGGAGTATAATTTGGCTTCGAATTGGGTGGCAGCACATGCATGCATGCACGCATCCCAATCAGAATGGCATTTGG
>JAVXUM010000021.1:27332630-27347322 GCA_035590655.1 Pouteria glomerata
CAGCCATGAAAGGTACGGGATCCTTCCCATTGAATCGTTACTCTGTTGGATTGAATACACAAATCCCCTTTATCTGACTTTGTCATCGGAGTGCCATTGGCAGGCACCATACCGGTGTCACACGGCGGACAGGCTTATTCAGTTGAAATCGGGCTTGGCGATTTCGGGTCGTGGTTGTCGGATCAAGGAGCACAAAAAACAATCATCAACATACCCTATAAGAAATGGAAAGAGATATGGATATAAAATTCATTCTCTTGTTTGAGTTATGATAGAAAATAAAAGAAAACTAAATGAAATTTAAAAAAAAAAATTAATATATTGATAATCTCTTTTATTCTATTACAATTTTTTAAATCATACAAATATGGATAAAATATTTTTTTGTAATTATTTTTTTCTATATCATTTCATTATTTTATTCAATATTTATCAATTTTTCTTCCCTCACGTTCATTTAATATATGTTTTACTTACTTTATCGCGGAAAAAAAAGGATGGAATGTAAATTATTATAATTAATTAAATTAAAAAATTAATACTTAATATTTTTTTTTTTGTATTTTTAAATCCATTCAAATTAAGTAAGGTTTACGAGTGTAAGGCCAAAGCCACTGTTCTTATCTGTTCTTTAACTCTATTGACAAAATTAAATCTTTGCAAAGATAATTTGATTAGAATTTAAAAAAAAAAATTAAAAGTTAATATTAAAATTATATGTAATAAAATTTAATTAGAGATGAAAACTTTTTAAAATTTTAAAAAATTTTCAGAGTTTTGTTTGGCACGAGTCATAATATGATGTAATAATTAGATTTGTAACACTGATAAACACTAGTTAGTCGTTACTCTTGTGGCTATAAATGTAAATGTCAATTATCTACACAGGGAAGAATGCGACCGGCTCAAAATGGTTTTGCTAAACGACGACTTTACAGGGTTCTAAAGAGCCACTGACTTTGAAGATATTTTAGTAAAAAATAATTTTGAGATAAATTAAAAGCGAGGGTCAATTTTTAGGCCAACGACATGGGTTGGAGAGTCCAGTCAGATACTTTGACGAGACGTTTGCTTGATTGCAGGAATTAATAATGGGTATGTTCACGGACGAAATTAAAATTTTATGATATTAATATTTAGCTATTGATAAAAAAAAATATTAATTATTTATTCAAGATTTAATTTCATCAAAATCAAAAACTTTTTTTTAATACTACGATTTCCGCTGATTATATTATTCTACTATATTTACTACTCATTGCACGTAATATGAGATATTAACTTTTATAAATTTATATAACTTTAAATATACTCAATGAAAAATGTGAAAAGGTAAAGAAAGGGAAAGAGAAATTTGGAGGGAGGAAGAGGAAGAGAGACAAATTTGTGGGCTTGTATTAAAAAAGATGAAAAGTATTTTTTGTGTTTTATTAATTTTTTATGTGAGTCCCATTATTAAAAAAAAAAAAATTAAGCTGGCTTAGATATTTTATTTGTGAAAGCAACCATTGTTAGCAGAAGGGTTTATTTTTAGTAAAATAGAACATATATGTATAGGTAGAATACTATCCCCAGCATTACAGTAGTTTCATCCCAGTGTATAACCATGAGATAATATCTATAATTGAATATAGCATGCGATTATTTTTTGATTATTTAGTTGATAGGATATAAATTAAGGTAAAAGATGTAATTTGACACGAGATACGTAAATAATAATTTTAATTTTTTAAATTTTAACGAAAAATAAATATATAGATGGGTGTAAATAACGACATCTCCATAATATTACTTATTTCATATTCTAAGATATAAAGTTCAATATAAAATTTTAATTTTAATTTAAATAAAAAAACTAAAATCATTAAAAATGATAAATTATATATCCAATCTTCCAATTGTATCCATTTAAAAAAAAAAAAAAAAAAAATCTTCCGACTATGTCGGCTGAACAAAGACTTCGAAAGCCTTGAGGAAGGCGAGAGGAAGTTGCCGCGGCCGACTCAAGCAGTGGCGCCGCCATATGTATACTTGGTCACATGGGTTTTTTAACAAGTCTAAAAGAGACTGAAAATGAAAATTTTCTCAGGTGTTCATTTAACTTGGACAAAATTTGAAAAAAAAAAAAAAAAAAGTCACGCCCCCAATACCCACCAGCCTTTTCAACCCACCCTATTTATTATTTTACTGTCCATTGAAATTTCAAAGCCTATTTCATACATTTCATCATGTTCTCAACAGATCGCAGAGCAGAGTTTAATTCGTTAAATCACCTTATCCTTGCAATTTATATAGAATAATCATATTCGCATAGTTTCAAAAGCATGTGTTATTTATTTATGGAGGTTTTTTGGGTTGTAATTTTATGTGTAGTGAGTATGCATTGATTAAATTTATTTTTGCTAAAAATGATTTAAAACTTAATTAAAAATAAGATATCTACTATAAAACCTATTTTGCAATATCCTATTTAGTTAGGTTTTTGTACACCTAATAAGAATTAATCAATCAGAGAAGCCAGGAGACCATATTTGATTTAGCTGACAATAATCAATCAGAGAAGTTATGGGTAAGTAGAGGACTTGTGGATAAGTGGAGAGTTGTCGGAAGTTGGAGGGTTGTAAGTTATGAGTGATTACTTTCCTTGAAAATATAAAAATTAGCGAAGGTAGCCAAAGAGCTAGTCTCTCATCTTTTCATTTTAGTATTTATCTTTCCAGTCTTTCAATTCGAATGTACTTTTCGTTTCATTTCAGTAATTCAATTTCAATTGTATTTTTTTTTTCTTCTCTTTATCGTTTTTTTTTTTTTTTTTTTTTGGGTAAGTATCTTCTCTTTATCTTAGTGTACTAAAATTGTTATTTTAATGCAATAAAATTTCATTTCGAAGTGGATATTGATCATCTCCATCCTCATCCGTCAGGAGTAGTACAATGCCTTTCGTTACTATGCAGATTCGGATTCAACTTATGATTGTAATCCATTTACATTCCATCAACCCTATTATAATCCATGTTATTATGAGTATTAGTCATACTCATACTATAATAAATCTGTGTTATTCTGATACTCAATTATCACAGTCATATCAATCAACAATCAGAATCTAATTTATATCCATATTCATAATCTTATTAACTCAATTTTCATATTATTGGCCTAATGTAAATAATATTGATGAATTTGAAATCCTTGCGACAGGAAGTTAATTGCAACCAATAATGCTAATCATCACTCTTATCCTTATCCTTTGAGTCCTTGTACCTTTTGCACGCCCTCATAAATCTAATCAAAAGCCATGAAAGAGCGTGCGCTATTTATTATCCAAAATTTTGACGCAAAAAACTTATATATAATGGCAAGTTCTCCTCTCTTCAAATATACGCATACAATTTTTTCTATTAGTAACTGTTATAGAGTTTATGATAAAAAGAAAGATCAAGCCATAATAATCTAATTTACCAAGTATATTCTTAGACACAACTATATCTTGTGATTGGTTATCAAAAAGAAACTTAACACCAATGATAAATAAATTAATTAATTAATTAATTGGGGCCAAATCAGTATAAATATTTGTAAGCATTGTGAAAATTATGTTAAATGCCTTGATAATTTATATTTCAAATATCCCTTCTCTAAAGAAGTTAGAGACATCATCAATAATCTTTGTTTAGTTAATCGAATAAATCGAATACAGAATACTGAAATAGATTAGGCCATAAGATACTTTAACTGGAAAACTTTTACTAATATGATAAGAAAGTTGGCATAGACAACAATGGTTTGTCACATTTGGATAGAAAAGAATACAAGAATCTTCAAGAGAATTACTTATATAGTATATATCATAATGAGCAAAAATCAAGAATGAAGTTTAGCCGAATGTGTCACAATTGGAAAAAAAAAAAAAATTAAATGTACAAACATTAATGAAATTATTTGTACAAATTAGAGAATTCCAAACTTTTAGACTGAGTATTATTGTAAAACTTTTTTGTACTACGAGGGTTTATCTTCATAACTTTGTATTTTATCCTATTAATCCAAATAAAAAAAAAAATCATAATAATCTAGCCTTAATTTTCTAAATTTGAGGGTCATAAAATAGATGTACATTTTTTTCATTAATTTATTTTGTTAACGTTCTTATATTCACATATATATAATATTTAATATGCTAAACGATTTAGTGTATAATATTATCTTGGCTATTTATCATTGAAGGTCATTATGAAATATGTATATACAATATAAACAGTAGAAACAATATTATTGGTACAAAAAATACCGTAATATGTGAAAGTCACCTAAAAGAGACACGTGACAGTTTCTTAAATAGAGATTGCCGAGCAGATAGGCAAGAAATTTAACACCTATCCGACTACAAATGTTGGGCCCCACACGTAATGAAAGCATGTAATAATAAATTCGGCTCATTTATAATGTTTTAGTTCATTTATAATAGGAAATCTTTGCCTCGTTGCATTTTTCTTATACACGTAGCACGATGATATGACATTTGGACACTCTCCTTATCTGAACAAGCCTCCAAAGTCCATTCCCGTCTTACTCTTATTTAATGTTATATGACTGGTATTAAATAAAAATGAAGTGAATACTTGTGCCAAGCAATCAAATGGGAAAAAAATGATTACCTTTTTTTGAAGATAATATTACTTTATTACATCTTTCTTACTATAAATATAATACTTAACCACGAATTCAAGTATGCTCAGTATTGCTTACTGAACTCACCATTCTTTTCTTTCAGTCTGTTAACAAACACTGACTTAAGCATCGGAGAAGTTGTGGTTGAGACCCTCCCTGGCCTATCCCTTCTGATTTGTGTTACTTTGCAGATTGGAATTCATTCACATTCAGTGGACGTGGTGAACATGCTCGGTGGGAATTTTTACTGCCGAACATTTGGCGCCCACCGTGGTGCACATTTTCTTAGTTCCCCATAATTTCTTGTAAAGAATTGGAATTAAATTCAAGTTTTTTGATAAAAATGGCAACAAGTGAAAATGCAACGCCCCCACACTCTCCATATATAAGGGATGAGTCAACACCAGCTAAGCAAAAGGGCAGTTCCTTGGTTATACACACTTCAGGCTTAGAAGCAATCAGGAGACATAAGGTGGAGGATCCTGAAGCCACTAAAAAAAGGAAGGAAATTGAAGCATTGGTTAGTGAAAAACAGATTGAACTGGAAGGATTGCTGTTACAATTGAGTCAGGAAAAATGGAAGATGACAGTTCAGGATGATAATTTAGAATTGTTTTCTGATACTGAGGAAAATGTTGATTTGTTATATGATGATGAAGAGACAGAAGAGAGTTTGGATAGGAGACAGATACAAATAAAAAAAGACCAACCTGTGGCTCAAATAGATATAGGAAGTCTTAAGCCTGTTGGGGAGCCTCAGATGCATTCTCAAAGGCCCAAATTACACAAACCAACAAGGAAAAAACTTGTGAGATCTCAGGAAATGGATATCATTCCTAGAAGGAAGTCTACGAAAAAGAGGACGCTAGCTATGGAGGAGAGTTCTTCTAGCGAGGATGATATTATACAAGAAAGAATCAAAAAGGCTGAAAGAGCAAAGGAGTCTAAAAAGTTATGTCTTCAAAGTTGGGAAGATCCAGCCCAATCTACATTAATGTAAGCAAGGAATGTGTTGGGAAGAATATCAGCATCTCCTTTTACTAAAGAAATTTATGAAGCAAAGCCCCCTAAAAAGTTTCAGACACCAAGGTTCACTGTGTATGATGGTAAGTCAGATCCTTTAGCTCATTATCGTCATTACATGCAAGTAATAGCTTTGTGGAGCTAGAATGAAAAATTGATGTGTCAGATCCTCTAACTCATTATCATCATTACGGACGGTATGGGAAAATAAAGACTAATAAAACATAATAAAACCCTGTACCAAGGTTAAATCATAACATAATACTCATCATTAGTGTATTTCCTATAGTCCCTTATTCCCATATTAAAGAAATATAACACATCACAAATTTTAACATAGCTACACCTCGGTGACGTTATCCAACATTTACATAATCAGAACCAACATTAATCACGGGCCTTCACCCTGACCACATAAGTATAAACCCACTAAACAAATTCTCATTTAAGAGAACAACCATAATTATTACCATCCACAATATAGACCGGACTTAGGCTACTCATGCCTAAGCTGCCTACGTATCCCACCTTAGAAATCAAGTCTCCGTAATTCCTAAATTATTATCTAGATTTCGTATCTCATACGTTACCAATAAATCAAACATTAACATCATTCATAACATCTATATCAATTTCTCAAAATATATAACAACCATTCATACAGTCTCATGCAATCTCATATAATGGGTATGTTGGAATGCAATGATCCATGCATCCTAGATCATCCATCTACCCCCAACCTTATTTTGAGACGGGTGACACTTAGCAAGGCTTTCAGCCAAAAAACGCGCGGTTACCAAGCACACCGTTTTAAGCGTGGACGGCAAACGCATATATATATATATCTCATATAAATATCACATGTGGGGAACCATGTTATACCCTTGCAGGTGTAAGAATCAGGGGAACCGTGTTACACCCCCTGGCCCTTCTGCTAGAGAACCGTGTTACACTTCTAGTCAGGCATCTGTTTTGCTCAAGCAGGGTATGACTCAGGGGAACCGTGTACACTCCCTGGCCCTTCCGCTAGAGAACAGTGTTACACCTCTAGTCGAGCATCCACCTATCTCAGGTAGGCATCCGCTATCTCAAGCAGGCAATCGGCTGCAATCCGAAAAAATATCTAATCCATACATCTCATCCGGTGTTCCATATGCACAATCATAATCAATATATATATCACACGTGCCTCGGCACATCACATAGTTCAATGACACTCTCGGCCCATCATACACATCATTTCCACCGGATGCAACCACCCCAAACCCAAGTGCACATGATATGCTCAATTATGAAATTACATATTAACTCAATATAAACATATTCACATTCATCTAATCCATGGTTTAGAATTTATTTAACACTTATAAAATGCATATAAACATGTTCAGAGGGTCAAAACAAGTATTAGGAGTCAAAACCAACCAAACCGGTCAAAATGGCTCACGGTGGTCCAGACCACCCACCTAGCCGGTCCGGACCATCCCTTGGTCCGGACCACCTGGCTGCCGGTCCGAACCACCGAGACTTGGAACCATTTCTGGTTCGTCCCAACTTCGAATCAACTCTAAATTTATCCAAACCAAGCCCCAACTTGCTCAAAACTCAAATATAAAGGTTCACACATGTATATATATCATAATTCTACAACTTCTATTTACGAAATAATTCAAAATATGCAAGATCCATCAATATATATGCATATATATATACACACAAGTTCATATATATACGTATATATACAACTTCTTCCATATTTCATCAAAACATGCATATATATATATATATATATATACCAAAATGCTCCTTACGACGTCTAGAGCATAAATCTAAGTTTCACTTACCTCGAATCTGAAGAGAAATTGAGAAAAATGAAGAAAACTATTTTGAACTCCAAACTTCAAACTCCGATCTCTTCCTCTTCGCTTCGAATCTCGAGAAACCGACTGCACCACGACGATCACCGCATCGAGATCTCCTCGGATCAACTATTTGTTTGCTTCGAAACTCTCTCTCTCCTATTTTCTCTCTCTTCTCTCTCTCTTTTTCTGATTTTGCCGAAAAACAAAAAGAAAATGAAGGAAACCGAGGAAAAAGAAAAGAAAATAAGAAAAGAAAGAAACCTAGGCCCTTGGCCCACTTTATCTAACCCAATCTCACTCTGAACTAGTTCAGCCCAGAAAAAATATAATAATCCATTTAAACTCATTTTTAAATATTTTATTTACTCAAAATAATAAAAAAATATGCCAAATAAAAATACCGGGTGTTACACATTTAATTTTGACGGCCATTTTTGTCACTAGTTGAACATCAATTAACTTTGTTATTTAGGTTTCGTTTGACAACTCAGTTACTAGTTACTCATCTTTTTTTTTTATTTCTTTTAAAATGACTAAATTTACCTCTTACATTTTAAATTTTTTTGAACTATAAAGG
This sequence comes from Pouteria glomerata, assembly GCA_035590655.1. Classification (NCBI taxonomy): domain Eukaryota; kingdom Viridiplantae; phylum Streptophyta; class Magnoliopsida; order Ericales; family Sapotaceae; genus Pouteria; species Pouteria glomerata. The sequence goes on from JAVXUM010000021.1 coordinate 27,340,764, forward strand.
GTAAAACTGTCAAATGAACAAAAAACTAAAAAAATAGCTAGTAAAAAACTAGTTTTTTTTTTTTCCTTTTCAAATACAAAAAAACTAACTTTTTTTATAGTTAGTTAGTAGTCATGTATAAAAAAAAAATTAACTTTTTTTCTTCCCAAACCAAGCATTAGGCTCCGTTAACTTTTTTATAAAAGGATTAAATTTATCTTCTTACATCTTAAATTTCTTTTAGACTACAAATGACAAAATTGTTAAATTAATCAAAAATTAAAAAGTTAGTTACTAAAAAGTTAATTTTTTTTTAAAAAATAAAAAAGCTATTTTTTTTTTTTTTTTATAGATAGCTAACTTACTAGCCAGCTAAAAAAAAAAAAAAAATTAACTCTTTTCTTTCCCGCCTTATTTTCGTTGAATTTTGCTCCTCCGGTGGACGATCGCTGTTGTTGAATTTTGTTCTTTCGGCGAGCGGTTACTTTTGTCGACGGTCAAACATCAACTTTATTTTTAATTTCTGTCAACCACGTCTTTGACTTTTGTCTTTAATTTGGTATTATCTCTTTGTAGTTGTCGGCATCATGACTATATCATCCCGCGTCTATTGTTGGGGTGTATTTGGAGGGGTAGGAGATGAGATAAAATAACATAAAATAAAATAAGTTATTTATAATTTATGTCATAAAATAAAAATAATTAATTTTTAAAAAATTTTTAAAATTATCAAAAAGTTATAACAAACCGAGGCCTTAATTTACTTCCTTCACAACGTTGTCGATGTTCTGTTTTTTATTTTCATCCCCGTCATTGCTATTTTTCTCACGCCTTTTGTTGACAACTTCTTACATCTATTGTTGCCGCCACTTGTTTTCCCACAACTATTGCGGTATCTATTTTTGTGGTTGTTCTTGTTCAGAATCTTTGGACGGTTGGATCTCCTACTTTTCTAGTTGTCCTTAGATGCTTCGTTGTTGTTTTGACTTTCATTTTATAATGAATTAATATTAATTTGTGCCCAAAACACTTTTTACTAAATTAGTATTAAATTTCTTTTATAATTAAAAGTTTAGATAAATAGTTTAAATAAAAAAATTATAATAATTTATAAATTTTAATTTTTTTTTTCAAAACTTTAGACATTGTGTTTTGTTATTTCTCTCTAATTAATTTTTGATAAGTATCATAAAAAACACAAATTATACTACTTTAATATAAAATAGTTCAGCTTGTTAGAAACCATAATTGAACGAAATTTAAGTTGATAGTGAGGTCTACTAAAATATAGTGAAATTTAAAATAGCAAATCGTTTTGTGAAACAAATGGTAGTAGAGTTTATTAAAATAAAAATTAAATAGAAAGCTAAAAATATAAAAATAATCTCAATTATTGAATGAAAGAAAAAATAATTCTTAAATATTAAATCTTAATTTGTGAGAGAGATATTTTAAAAAATAGTCTGATTTTAATATATAGATTAAGGCACATGTCATCATAATAAATAAAATAATTACACATAAAAATTAATTTCATATTATATATAATTCAATACATTATCCCATTCTCATCATCCTATCTCTCAAATCCTCTTTGATATTAATTTTTCACTATTTATATGTATCATTCTATTTCTCTGTATCAAATGTAGTCTGACAGTATTCTAAAAATAGGCTTTTTGATATTATTTTCTCTATTTTTCATATTATTTGACATTATTGTAAAAATAATATTACATCTTCTTTAAAATAAAATATTCATAATATTCTCTAAAGTTTTTTATATTGCCTTTCTAATAGATATTTTTGAAGAATGATATCTTAATAATATTTTATAAGATTTGCGAGGATTTACATTAAATTATATATTATCTTATAAAATATTATCACTATTATTATGTATTAGTTGCCTATTTAATTATAAATAGACTTAATTTTTTGTAAAATTTTTTTCAATACCTAACATGAGCTCTGTTCTACGCACTAAAATTAACTAAAGTTCATCACCTTTTATTAATTTTTTTATATTTTTTTAGTTAAATTTTGTCACATATTACTTTTATATTAAATTATTATATTTTTTTATCAAATTTTTATCAACCAAATACTTTGATAATTGGGCTTAAAAGAGAGTATTAGAGAAAAATAATATATATATATTTAAAATGTTTATCATCAAATTTCAAGGTTTTTCAATTATCTTTAGGGCATCGCTTGAAGTGCTAATAAATAAAAAAAAATTTTAAAAATCTTTAAAGATCTTTAAAGATTATTCATTTTTTATCTTATTAAATAAATTACGAATTCACAACTTATATTACTTTATCTTATTTTATTTATTTTTTATCACTCTAAACACACATTTAAATCGTGTTTGTTTGATGTAAACTATTAAAAAAAGAGTGTAAGAAATAAATGATTCCCTGGTCCAAAATGGGGACTCTGAATTCGTTCGACACTGCCTCCCCTCATTAGGGCCTCGTTCCCACCTGGCCCATGTGACGTCCCGGGATGGGTGCTCATACTCATTTCTTTCCGAAAATGGCGTCCCTAATTGCGTTCCAGGTCCCATGTGAAAAAAGGAAGGCTGACAGCATCGTCAGTTCCTGACATTCCGTATGGAGTCATTTAATTAAAATTTGACATTTCTGTTACGCGCATAGTTAAATATTAATTCAACAACTCAAAACTCTAATGTTATCCTAAATTCATTTTAAGTGTAACTCTAATTCACACGTGAACGCAGAGCAAAAATAAGTAAACTAATCAAACAAGATGCATAATAATAAATGAGAAATTATAAGATTCAAACTCATAAATTTCTGAAACCAGCACTCTAATGTTATGTTAAATTAATAATTGTTTCAAAAACTTTTAAAAACTTAACATGCTAGACAATGAGTCCAACAATATATATTAAGGGAGTGTTTGTCACTACTTAAAACGTTAAAAAATTTTGAAAAACTCTCAAAAACTCTAAAATTCTATACTATTTTTTACACATTTATATATATTACAACTCTAGAAAAAATTGCATAACTCGAGTTTGATTAATAGAATACTTGTAATTTTTTTTTTATTATACCACCATCATCTAAGTTACCAAACAAGACCCATTGTCAATATTTTTTTGAAGAGATTTCAAAACCGTTCGACGGATTTCTCTGTAGAAGTTAAAAAGTTTCACTATTTATCTCTAAAAAACGTAGTTTCACACCAAACACTCAAAAATCACTCAAACTACATTTTTTGTTATTTTTCGTTATGCCAAACACCCTCTAAATTATTTTAATTGCTATAATTAGTTCAGTTAGTATTCACTTAATATTTAAAAAGGTCCAGCAGCCTAAGGGCACTCATTAAATATATATACAAACAACTTAATAATCTCACACTTAGATAGGATCGAGTTTCAGATGCAGTGGTAAAATAGACGGTTAGAATTATATCACAGTACATTAAATTGAATTAATAACTGCTGGTGAAATGAGTTAATAAATATAATTTAACATAATTAATACACTGTGATTTAATCCTGATTGTCTATCTCACTGCAGCTACTATAGCGGATTTTTCAATACAACCTCCCGAAACTTGATAGAATCACATGTTAAAAAGCGTAAAACATTATTATATAGTATTTTTTACGGGAGCTTAATAGCTGCCTCAAGGTACTTGTTAACCAATGTCCATTTAAAATTGGCCTAATTTTTATTTGGCTCCAAAACTTTGGATCCATAACTGAGTTGATAATTTTATAGAATTAAACATTGACCGAATTGGTTCAAGTTGATTGATTTATATAGCAATACTAGTTTTATGTTCGTGGAATGCACGGCCGGTTTTGAAAATTTTTATTTTTTGAACTTTTTTTACATAATTTGTTGGTTTGTTTTTACTAACAAAAAAAAGAAAAAATCTCAATCCTTATGTTTGTTGAGAAAAAATTATAGAAAAATTGTAAAAGTTAATTTGTTTTTTTGTTTTTCTTGCTAAACCAAATGCCAGGGAACACATAGCGATTTATACTCCAATTGCATTCCATTTTACATTATAGAACCTATTTGGAGTACTAAAAAACTCTGAAAAATTTTATAATTCATTATAAAACATTTTTTTTCTTGAAATATGCGAATATCTATAAATTTATATATATTTACAAATTTCAATAAATATTTATAAATTTCAATAAAGAGCCCGTTTGGACACCCAAAACAAGCAAAAAAAAAAGTAATTTTTGGCTTTGCTACAGTGATTTTACACTACCAAACACCCAAAAATTACCATTTTTTGGTTCTGCTACAGTACCTAATCATTACAGTGGGGCCCACTTTTTTACCAAAAATTCCTCTGCTACAGTAAAAAATACCACAAACACTTAAAAAGTTACTAAAAATTTCACTTTCTTACCAAACACACAAAAAAATCACAACTCCAAAAGTTACTAAAATTTGAGCCTCCAAACACCCCCAAAGTTTCTACAAATTCTAATAACATTTTTATAAATTCCAATAACATTTGTCAAAAAGTTAAAAAGTTTTTTCCAAAATTTGTTTAAACGAACAAAAATCTGTTTGAATTGAATTATTTTTCTCTATTTCTTGTGATTTGTGATTTACATTTCAAATGTCAAAAAGTAACTCAAATTATATTTTTCTTCAATATTTTTAGCTTCAGATTAGGGACAGAACTAAGAATTTAGTAATGGGCTAATTCCTATAAATTTAATATTTCTTCACTAATTTCAAAAATGTAATATCAAGATTAAACAATCTATTTAGATATTCAATGAATATATAAATCAATAATTAGATATTTAATTATTTGTAGGTAAAACAATTATGAAAATTTATCATTCATTCATATTTCAAAATAATACTAATAAAAAATGTAAAAATATCATAGGAGTTAGAGTAATAAATCAACCTTAGAGACTTTAGCTTCATCATTATAGTTGATGATTTGTATCTATATATTGCCTAGAATTAAACTTTTCTTCCATGCAACCAATGAGAACCATATTTTATCTAATCTATTAGTTTGACCCAAACAATCAATAAGGAAAGTTAAAATTGCATAGACAATATATAAATTAATAAATCACAAAGGAAAAAATGGGAGAAAAAAATTTATTTATGATAGAGTTTGGCGTTTTTTCAGAGTACGAAAGTCTTCTATAATTACCCTAATGCTAAATTTTTTTGCAATATCCTTAAATAAATTGATTAAGAAATGTTAAATAAAAAAAAGTATATTATTAAGCATTCAAGTTTCTTATCAGTTTTGGGAATTTTTTTTTTTTTAAGATGTTCAAGTTTGGCTCAAATTCAGTTAACCGGTTTGTGATTAAAATAAGTTCAAATCAAATTTTATTAGTGGTTTGTTTAGAATTGAGGTCGAGCTCGAACTTAGGCTCGAAAGCTTGCAAGTTAGTTCGATAGAATAATATATATATTTTATATATTTTTAACAATATTTTTATAATATTTTATTTGTTATATTTTAAATTGAAATGATATCGTTTTACTTTAATCGAGTTATTTACGAGGTTATATTAATCTTTGTCGAGTCAAGATCAAACTTAGTTTGAATTGAGTTTAAGCTTAGTATAAATAGTTAGAGTTGAGCAAGAATAAGTGAAAACTCATGTCATTTTCAATTTTATTAAAAAAATTAGTTGAAAATAAGCTAGAAATTTAAATTGGTTAAAAATAATTATTTTTGGTGCATTTTCTAACTTATCAAAAAATAATAATTTTTTATTCAAAATTTTGAACATAGATTAATTTTATACCGACAAAAATAAAATTTTTTGTACTGTACAACCTTTTATAACAGATGGAATATATATATATAACAAAACAGGACGGTTTTTGAAAATGTCACTCTCATAAACTAAGATTCAATGGCTGAGATTGAGTTTTACTTTTCAACGAATGGCTGAAATGTTTCACAAACTAAAACTTTCCCTCAAAACTTTTATTTTTTTGTCCCACATCGCTAAAATACTACAACTTCATTTTTTCTTTTATCTATAAAAACATTAGAATTGTAACATGTGATTTTAATAAATGTAAAAAACTCATGAGTTTTGAAAAGGGGCTCACATTATTGGGTTTTAAAAAGGAATTTATTTGCTCATAGATTTCAAAATAAGACATATTTGCTTAAAATTGTAATAGCTATATATCTATATAATGAAACAGAATGTTTTTTGAAAATGTTCCTCTCACAAACTAAGATCCAAAGGCTAAGGTTAAATTTTATTTTTCAATAAATGGTTGAGATATTTCACAACACTTTTGTTTCTTTGTCCCACATCGGAAAAAACTATAAGTCAACTTTTTCTTTCACTTATAAATACATTAGAAATGTTAAATATGATTTTAATAAATATGAAAAACTCATGAATTCTTAAAAGGGACCCACTTTCTTGGGTTCTGAAAAGGAATTCACTTGCTCATAGGTTTCAAAATGGGAATTCACTTGCTTAAAAATTTAACATAATTGTTAAATTTATTTATATATTTTAATTACATTAGTACTTAAATTAAAAATGCAGATAAAAAATATAGTTGAA
>JAVXUM010000021.1:27383801-27394541 GCA_035590655.1 Pouteria glomerata
CCGCCCCCCCCCCCCCAGAAGATTGAATGGTGAATAGGATGCATCATTGGTTGGAATTTGTTGTGATAGCGAAAGCCAGCCATGTCAGTATGGAACAGGAACTTAATAAGGTTCCAGCAATGATCTAGAACAGCGATCATGAGGCATTTGACAAACTTGAAGGCTATCTAATCATGGATATGCTTGCATGAAGATTGCCAAGTCTTTGTGAGTTTGTGACCAATAAAGGTCAATCAACTCCATTATGGCACATTTTGGCAATAGATAGAAAAGGGCGATGGGATTAACTAATGGGAAAAAATGGGAGTGGTCTAATAGAAGTTAACTAATGGGATGGGAGAGGTAAAAGGTGGGATAAAATTTGGTAGAATCCGATAAGGCCACGAAGTGATATTTTTGCCACCAAAGGAATTCAATCTTCAATCAAACATCCCATCCTATTCCAGAATCATAATTCCAAACTTGCCTAGATTAAATAATAATAATAATAATAAAATTAACAATATTTTTCTAATTAAATATTAATATTAATAATACTAAAATAGATAATGGATATAAAACTTGTAACAATTCAAAAGTAAAACATAAACAAAATTTTGTTGTGCATGACAGAAAAAATTGGAAGAAAGTACTAATATATTAAGATTATTTATGAGAGGCACTTTTAAGATAAATAAAAATGTTAAGAATAAAATAATAAAATTATATTAAAGAAATTTATTTCATACCAATTCTTTCTAAATTAGAGATAAAATTAAACGAAATTTACTATTTCCTCCCCTCTTTTCCTTTTCATTCCTTTAATTTCCCCTCCACTCTTTTTCTAAATAAAAGATAGCGTTTGGAATGATAAAAAACAAGAAAAAATACGATTTGAGTTGATTTCAGGTGTTTAGCATTTAACAGAATTTTTTGAAGAAGAATAGTGACTTTTTTGTACTGCTAAAGCAAAACTGTAAGAGTGATTTTTTAAATTCGTTCTCATAAATTCAAAAAAATTAGTATAAAATAGCGACAATGGTATTCGTTTAAAAGATTTAATTCGAAGAATATAATTGTCAAAAAAATTTATCCATTCGGTTAATTTTTTTTTAGATTTTTTATTTTTTTGGTGAAATATTAAAATTTTTTAAAATAAGTTATAAACTCATATTACACGATGAAATAAGTTTTAAAAATTTTTAAAAATTTTTGAAAACTTGTTTTTTTTTTTTTTTTTTTTGGCAAACCAAAAGCTCACGAAGTTGATTACTTCACCCCTTCCCATTTTCATCCGGTTCACCGTCTCCAAACAAGGGCTACAACCAAACAGTCCAAGTCCCCTCTATAAAATAAGTCACGCCAGGAAAACCCTAGCCTCCGCAGCTTAAAAAGCCCTAGGTTATTTCTTACGGCATTTCCAGCGAAAGCGGCTCTGGTAAGGCGTAACTTTCTCTCTCACCGTTTCTGCTATCTGGCTGCGATTGTTGTGGTTAGGGTGCTTTCCAGTGCCTCTTTGAGTAGCCATGTGAAGTTATTGGTTTCATATATTGGCTTAGTTACGGGGCGGAAATTAATTTGGGCTCAGATCATGTCTGGGTCTTGTATTACTTAGGCCTTTTTGAGGGGACTCTTTGTTTCTTATCCTCAATTGTCCTCCAAGCAGCCTTAGACATTTCTTCTCTCTTTCTATGTATATATATACGTATACTTGTTTAGGTAATATCTATTGTATATGTACATAAAGATATCTGTATTTACAAATGTATACCTATATTTGTGTACATATATGTAAGATATGTTAGAAGACTAAGGGGGTTAAGATTTTTAATAGAGAGGTTACGATTGCCTCTCGAATAACCGGAACGAGCAACGATACAGACTCTGTTCGGTTCAGACAGTGGCGAAAATTGAATGACAGGGAGATTCAATTAATCTCTCTTCCCGAATCAGTTTGAGGGTGAGGAAATATTTTCTCCTGTTCCTTTCCTAGATAGATTCGGACATCTATCTCTGTTTACATCTATGATAATTTGTTCTTCGATTGGGTAATTTATGCATAAGCTTGTTTACTCACTATCTGCAAAAGAATACACTACATCGTTACAATGCTTGTTGAAAGGGGTGGTGGTGTTTTTTTTTCATGCTAAGGAATGCTATAGCGTGATTCTTTTCGTCCTAACTCTATGTTGAAATCTGGCATGATCCTCCAAGAGGAGTTGCTTGGCAGCCGTTTTCTAATCAATTTATATCTGTCAAGAGCTACATTTGATAATTTGTGGATTTTTTTTTTGGGACTTTTGTAGAGAGTGCAGTGAAAGGGAAGAACCCTGCTGGTTAAGCTGTTTCTTGATGCAAATGTATACCTCTTTGCGGTGTGCATTTGTACAATGCCAGCTAGAGAGAATTTATCAATCATCTGACCAAGTGTGTTCTGTTGTTATGTGGACTCACTTTTGTCTCGATTTGATACATTCCTTTGGGTTTTCCTTCAAAATTTGGGTAACCAGCCCAAATTTCTTAGGACATTATTTGGCACAAGGAGTGAAAGAAGGATGGATGGAAAAAAGCATCTATAGAGAATAAATTGTATTTTTTTCCCATATATTGCTGGAAGGAGTAAGAGGGTATAATTGACATTAAAATTCTTTCTTTACTTGCTTGCACAATAAATGATGATTGTATGATTCCTCGTATGTTGGGAACATATTGTGTATTTTTAATTTTAAATGATGTTACATTTTGAAATAAAATATTTTGTATTTTTTCATTTGTTTTGACTGTTTTGGATCCTTAATTTGCATTGTAGTAAGATTATAATGGGTAAATACCAATGGTATCATTAAATTGTATAACCATAATTTTAAATGGAGAAAATAAAAATATTTTCCTCATCTTAAACTTGTTCTTTTATATCTTCAATATTGTTTATGCTTCTTCCTTTAGCTTCAATTTTTCTTGATATGAATTATGGATGGCAAGGTAGATGCATTTCTGATATTCTCAATTTTACTACTTTGTTGTTGTTTTGATTTTCATATTATTAATGTTACTTTGATATCGTGAATCACTAAAGGGCCATGATGAATGGATGATGAAATGAATCAGACGGATTCCCATTGATTTCTTTTTGTAAAATGATATAACCAGCTACTTCTGACTCTTCATCATGCCCATTTTTCATCTTTCATTTGTTTTGTTTTTAAGAAATATTTTATTTTATTGGTAGCAGAAGCCAAAAGTTTAATATGATTTTACTTTTGATTCACTGTTTTGAATTTTAATAAATTGAGAAATTGAGAGGCCTATGACGTGGGAAAATATTTGCTACTCTTGATTGGATTATTTTCTTAATCCAACTGATGATTCCTTTCCACCAAGATCTCTGAGGCCTTCCTTTTATACTTTTTTGTTTTTATAAACTAGTGCTACATGATTTTTTTTTTCTTTTTTTTCCCCCTTTTTTTGAGACATTCACCTATTTTCGGTGCATATTTGAACTTTGAATCCTCTTGGCTTTTGTATGAGATCTAAATTATAGTTCTGGGAAATTTTCGTAGTGGGTTCGCTTTGTTTATGATGCCACCCCGAGTTTGACGTAGTATTAGCTTGGCGTGACACAAGTTTGGATGCAATTCATGGACAGACCAAAAATGGAAGACATTTGTAATAGAATTGTTGAATATTACAAGAACTACAAAACTTCTAGCTATCGTAAACTCTTTGATTGGTACAGTCTTTAAACAAGCAAGCAATGATCAACTATTCAACTTCTTGTAAGACATGTTGGTTTCTTAGCCAAATTGAGATATCACCTGGATCTGGTGTTGATGAAAAACACGAGGTATGAATAGTTTCTTTACTAGCAAGTCATTTGGTGTAGTGATTTATTCATTTGAATATGCTTACTATTTTTTGATATTGATTCCTTAGGCATGTACATCAATTTCAGTATTCCTCCTGTCTTCTGTAAAAATTAGGGGGAAGGTTTTTGAAGGTGAAAAATATGCCTCCACTATTTTCTTTAGAGATGTTTGTGCATTCTAGAAACATGTTTTAGTAGGAAAATTTATTTAGTATCTATATGTATTTTTCAAATATAACCTTGGTAGAAATAATGAAGAATTTCTGGGTTTGGTTGGTTTCTTTTTTCTAGGATCAAAATTTTGTCTTTCTTCTTTCATTTAGAGGTGCAAAGAGGTCAAGTTTTAAGAGAGAAACACGAGAAGTTGCGCTGGAAGAAGCCAAAGCTGAGGTTTGTTTTTTCCTTTTTTCATCAAGGGTATTGGTTTACTCCTGTGCTTCATCCTTCACTTGGTACTCAGTGTTATTCTGTGTCCTTGTTATATATACAGCACATAGGGAGAGAGTTCTATCTTGTTTTGCTTTGTTTCTTTTATTTTTCATTTTGTTGTTATGGTGCCTAATATTGCAATTCCTTGATTGGATTCCAAGGATTCTGAGTGAATCAAGGGATCTATCGTTAGGCTATATTAAATACCAAGTATATACATAACATACGTATATGCGTCTTCCTTTAGCTCCGATTATTCTTGATAGGGTTTATCGGTGACAAGGTAGATACATGTTTGACATACTAAAAATTTAATTATTTGTTATTTTTCACTTTTGATATTTTTAATGTTATTTTCATATAGGGAATGATTCGTTGTTTTTATATGGTTAAAGGGCCGTGATGAATGGATGATGAAATGACTCAGACGGATTCCCATTGATTTCTGTTTGTAAAATGATATCACAACCAGCTACTTCTGATGCTTCATCACATGTCCAATTTTCATCTGTGCTTCTCTCTCTCTCTCTCTCTCTCTCTATCTATCTTTTATTTGATAGCTTAACTAGAAGTTTAATGTAATTCAACTTTTATTTACAATTTTTGAATTTCAGAAACTAGACAAATAGTGAGAGGCAGCCAATGACGTGAGAAAATATTTGCTACTCTTGATTGAATTATTTTTCTTAATTCAACTGATGACTGGCATCCACCAAGATCTCTGAGGCTGGCCTTCTTCTTTCTTGTTTATTCAAACCAGTGCTAGTTGCTTGTTTTTTCCCCCTTTTATGTGATATCTAAGTACTGCTTTGGGATCCTCTGTATTTCTGTATGTTATCTATATTGTATTTACTGAAAATTTTCATGCTCATTCACCAACGTAGTGGCTGCACAAGTTTGGATATATGCATCGCATGTACTAGTATTTTGATCATTCTAATTGATATCCTGTACTCCTTTGCTGTGTCTTCTTGGTGATAGGCTATAATCCTTTACTGAAGATGGAACCCAACGAACCATTGTGGATTTTAATTTGAGAATACGCAAGGTCAAAAAGTCCTAATCCAAGTAAAAGCTCAGCGTGTTTTGAAGCTTATACTGGAAAAAAAACAATATTCCAAATGTTAGCTGTCAGCTTGGCGACGCAAAGTTTTGTATTAAAAAAATAATTATTTGTTTTATTAAAGACATCAAAAATTATTGAAAAGTGTGATTTCAAGCGCAACCATTTATCGCATGCGATCGCGGTCTGCCAATAGGAAAAGCAATTGTGGTACTACCGGAGGAATTCTAGGAAAGAGTTAAGAAGAGACAAGAAAAGATGACTAATAATTGAAGGGTAAGATTTGCGTTTTTTTTTTTATTTTTTTGGCTTCTAAGCATCGAAACGCATCACTGTTTACAATTGAGTTTTGTTTGGACTCTGACTTGTGTCCATGCCTCAATAAATCTAATTTTGCATTCGATGGATATGTTTGGCAGATTGATCATGCTTCTGTAATTAGTCCTTTCCCGTCCATTTCAGATTAAATAAAAAATCTGATGAGGTTTAAGAGAGCTGAGGGATCTCTTATTACTGATTAACCACACCAATATGTCACAAATTCTATTGGCTTAACAAATATACTTTTGTTGTTAAGCTCTATCGACCATGCATTGTTTAACAATATATTTTTTTATTACCTTAAACCCAAAAAGTAAAAATGTTTTAGGGGAATAAAATAAAATAATAATAGCTACAATCCCTTTGTTCGGTTATTAAAATTATGATAATAGAATTGATATTCCATTTTTTTTTTTTTACTTTATTTACATATGCTAAATATGTTATAATGACAAAATAAATAAATAAATATTTTTAAGATTATAAAATAAATTTTATTTTCTTGTGCTTTCAACAGTAGCATAATTTTCTACATCATCAAAATTTTTTTTTTACGTGTTTTTCTAATAAATAAACATTACTTTAGTCAAAATTACATCTTCAATCTGAATGCTGGTGAAACACGGATTACATTTAAATAGAATATGCACGAGGACATGTATATTACTATAACCATACATGAGGGAATCTATAAAACAAACAGTATTCAAGAAATAGAATCTTTTAGAGCACGCATTCAGCAGATATATGAGTACAAAATACAAATAAAAAGAGATCCCAGATTAGATCTGGTGCACCGGTGGTGGGCCTGAAAATATAAATAGGGTTTGTATGCATACATATATGATCCCAAGATTCTGAACGTGGATTATCTGAAGAAAGGAGGAAGTTGCTCTAAAGACCTTCGTAGTACCCTCCAAGAGTGATGTGAGCTCTGGCGATGGGCACCCCTGAGATTGCCTCGTTAAATTTAGCAGCATGGTGAACCACCTGCGTAATCCTCTGCAAAATCACAATTCATCTGTAAATAATTAAAATCTCAAAATTTCATTTGAACTTTAAACTGACTGACCATTAATATATATATATATATAAAATCGGTATTTGAAATTTGGAGGAATTGTTGAGAATTCTTGCTTCTGCCACCAACCTTGTCGTGATCAGAAGGGTAGATCTGAAATTGGCGCTTTTGGTTCTGTTTTTTCTGGTGGGTTCCTAAGATTATGATACAAATGGTGGCAGCAGCGAAACCAAAGGAACAAATAGCACCAATTCCTGTTAAGCTCCACTTCCATAAGTTCAAACCACCATTTTTTTTCTCCTTCTCCTCGTCTTCTTCTTCTTTTTTCTCCTCTTCTCCGGTAGTTTTGGAACCAGTCTTATTGTAACCTTCCAGGGTCTTGTGATTTTTGTCCTCGAACGGAAACATCCCTGCAGCATCAATCTGGGGGACCAATATTCCCCTACCTCCGGACTTTGGGGAGTCCATTTTCATGTCGACAAATTCATTTTCCTTCATTTTCTTGAAGAAAACTTGTGAAACACTGTCCTGATCACCTCCTAGATTTGGAGATTTGATCTTCTCAGTGATCCCTGGTGCTACTGATGGCACCAAACTGATCTCATCAGTTGGGACCTTTGTGGCTTCTCTCGCCACTTCACGATCAAGTTGAATTGGGACCGGAACAAGTTGGTTAATAATTGGAACTCTTGGATTCTCCGGTGGATGACCATCGTCGGCAGTAGCTGTTTGGGACTTTGGAGATGGGCATACAAAGTAGTTTGTCTTGAGAACACTTGTTGGGTCGTCATCATGACTACCCCCATATTTTCTCGAGAAAATCTTCTTTCCCCCATCATCATGGATTTCAAGAAACCCATCCTCGGGGAGGAGTTCCCACTCTTGAAGATCCATGTTTCATCTAGCTGGAGCAGTGGGTTGCGGTTAATTTTCTTTGAAGAGGAGTACTGATGAAGGAACGACAGGAAATGGGTTGAAACATATATAATAATAATAATAATAATAATAATAATATTATGTACGTGATTCTAACGTGTTGAAAATCAATCTTTGGTTTGAGAGTTGAATTTTAGTTGGGTTCAATGAAGGTGGCTTCCATGGGGTTTAGCGCAGGCCACCGCTCCATTCGTGTCCTGCCAAAGGTGAATTCATCATCAATCGTCTATGATTCTAAAACGGATGCCTATCCTTCAAAAAGCTGACAAATGTTGTGTGGTCCAAAAGGGACCCACCAAAGACAAAGCCCAAACTTTGATGGGGCTCTCTCGGGATATTTCTTTTCAATTTTCTACTCACATTACTTTTGATTACTTTATTAACAATCTTGGATAAATATGAACCGACCTTGGCAAACTGGGTTAGGGTTAGGAGTACTGATCAACAAATTAAAAATTAAATTAACTTCTGTCTATATATAGTACGAGGTTGTGGTGAATTCACTTCTGTCTACACTGCTGGCAAATTTTAATTAGATAAACATATCTAATTAAAAGATGATATTTTGTTCAAGAAAAAATTAAAAAAAATGATTTGGGTTTTGATTTGCCTTTAATAGGCTTTGGTTCAAGTGTGATTGTTTCTCTAAACAAATTGATTGCAACTTTTTCTACGCAAGTGTTGACATTGGAGTGAAAACACATGCCCTCTTTATTGAATTTTAGTTTAAATGCCATTGATTAGGTATCAAATCTGACTCATTTACACACTAAGTGCAAATGTTGAACACAAAAATTAAGCTCCAAATATGAATATAGCAAGATCGGCAATCCATCACTTTTTTTTTTTTTTTTTAACTTGCTTCTCTTCCCCCACCTCCATTCTCAAGCAATTTTCTCTTCTCTCAAATCATCTTCAATCTTCACCATTCCCCCACGAATTTTTCTTTCCTTTTTCCTCTTCCGTCTGCAGTGTACGGATATATATATATATACACACATATATATATGAATGATTAAAGTTTGTGAGAAAAAAAAAAAAAAAAAAAGATAAAAGATGTATTAACAGAGTAAATGTTTATTGGTTTTCTGCGGTAAGTTTTTTAGTTGAGAAGTCAAAATTTATGAGTTTTGATTTTAAATTTTTACAAGTTATTTTTTTGAGTTTCAAAAATTTTGTTCCTCAGAATAAAATTATTTTACCAAAAGTTTATTTTTTTTAATTTTTTTTAAAATATAGAAGAAGAAAATTAAAAAAAAAAAAAAAAAGAAAAAAAGAAAGAAGAAAAGTGAAATGTTGCTTGTGAATGTTGGCTTGGAATGAGATTGACACTTGGATGGTATTTGAAGAAGAGATGAGATAAGGGTCAAAATGAAAGGCCCACAGAGCCAAAGCCAGAGTTTGGTATCTTCGTTTGGATTTTTATGCATGGGAGATACGTATACACTATTCTATTTCTAATTTATGATTAAGCTACAATTTCTTAGAGAGAGAGAGAGAGAGAGAGAACGGAGGTTGAGAGGCCACCAAACTGTTTTTAACACGTGGAGCCTCTCCCTCTGTGCAAAAATCGTTTTATTTATTTAATTATTGTGAATGTGAATTGGGTCTGCCCCCACCTCTCCAATAAATTTTATTATGCGTGACGCAGTTGACAGCTGCCAATGCAGTGACAGACTGGGGATGAAAAATGTATAATGGAGAAGTCGGTTCGATTTGCCAGTAAGAAGTTTAAAAAAAAAAAAAAAAAAAAAGATTTGCGAAAGCATTATTTGGGTTTTACTCATTGGATGGCCACCGCCCTTGATCTGATAAACTTTGGAGCACTTTACAAAGTTGTTTGGTTTCCCAGAAAACAACCTGGTCAAATGGGCCAACAGCCTCAGTTGTTGTCGTAGTCACAAGCTGCACATGCACTTTTGGGCTTTGAGGTTCTAGAGGATTGGCACATTGCCAAATGACCTTGAAGTCCAATGTTGATGATTCACACACGCTGGACCAGTCCATGAGATCAGTGAATCATTATGCAAAAAAAAAATAAATAAATAAAACAAAAAAGACGTCATGAGATTATAAATTCAAAAACCCTCCGCCCATCGTATCCCACCCAT
The DNA here is from genome assembly GCA_035590655.1 of Pouteria glomerata. Taxonomy (NCBI): domain Eukaryota; kingdom Viridiplantae; phylum Streptophyta; class Magnoliopsida; order Ericales; family Sapotaceae; genus Pouteria; species Pouteria glomerata. Next base: position 27,393,527 of record JAVXUM010000021.1, read on the forward strand.
ATAATAAATAGTGTACTCTACGTGATTTAAAAAAAAAAATTTATTTAATAAATTAAATTATTAATTTTACATTTATATATTAGATCAACAGCTATTATTATATAAATCAGATCAACGGCTGCTATTTATTTTTTATTTCTGTACCTTTTTATTTTTTATTTCTGTACCTTTGACACGAATAAATACTAGTAGAAAAAAAGAGTGAGAGATGCAAACGACCGATGACTGTAGCACTGTCCGGTAACCACCACCCCCACCACCCCCTTCTATTTTACCTACCCAATCAAATCAGGCAGGACAGGATCACAGAAATCTTTCTTCTTTGTTTTTTTGGGTTACCAAAAATTTAACCCTTAAATCATTAGTATTTTATAATAATATTTAAATATTTTTAAATAAATTATGTAAATATAATATATATATATAAATTAAAAATAAAATAATTGCGGAGATACCTTAGTTTAAGGATGAAATTATTATAAATTAAATTATAAATAATATATTTGGATAACGAGTATAAGAAATTAAGAAATTTTTTATGTGTTATTTTAAAATTTTAGTAGTTGGTAAAATAAATAATTAGTTTTAGAAATGGTTTTTGTTTTCAATTTATTAGTATTTTTTAATGCTATTTGTGATATTAATATATCTTATTGCATTGAATTATTTAAACTAATACTATTTTATTTCTACGTGTTTCTTTTTGCATTTTATACTAAACTATAAATATTGTTAGTTTACAAATTTAATTGTTTAGCAAAAATTAACAATATTTACCAGAGACAGAAGAGGGGAGGAGTTAGGGTTCGACCGAAGGGCCTACGGGTCAGAGGAGAAACTAAATGGAAGTGCAGGCAGAGAAGAAGGAATTGGAGAACAAGAATTCGTCAGACGCGGTCGATCCCACTGCGGCGGATAAAGAGGCCGAAGATCGCGAACGCCAAGCTCGCGACCTCAAAGCTGGTTTGCATCCTCTCCAGGTCCTCTCTCTCTCTCTCTCTCTCTCTCTCTCTCT
>JAVXUM010000021.1:27421182-27431539 GCA_035590655.1 Pouteria glomerata
TATATAACATCCATAACACACATATATACATATATTAAGTAGAGTAGGGTATCCCTACCTCAATATTTAGCCAAAATATTCAAGAATTTCAAGGAGGAAGTGTGTTGCTTCTGGGCTTCCAAACTTGACAATTTCAATCCCTTTCTTCAATCATCTTTTTCCTTGATTTAATTCACCAACAAAAATTCCTAAAGAAAACCATTTTCTTTTAATTTCTCATTTCCAAGATTTTATCTAATTCCTCCCTAAAATTTATTTAAAACAATTGGAAGATAACTTACCTCTTTTTAGTTTAAATTCCTCTTCCTTGGTTGTTTTCCTCTTCTTCTCCTTTCTCTTCTCTTCTTTTTCTTCATTTTCTTCTCTTTGTTTTTTCTTTCTTCTCTTCTTTCCCTTTTTCTCCTCTTTTCTCTTCAATTTCTCCTTTTTTTCTAGCCTTGGTTGAATGCCTTATGGCTTTCAAATGGTTTGGCCAGCCAAAGCCTTTGTTCTTCCATCAACCAAGTCAAAGTATGAGCCAATGAAATTAATTCACTTGGTTCTTAATTAATTAATACCATTGCAACTAAGTTTCTTCCAATTAAATGAGTAGGCCCCACTAAATTAAATCACTTGGACACCTAGACACATAAAGACTATTTTAGATGGACCAAAAATTGCTTCATTCGGCCATGTTCCATTTCCAACTAACTTATACCCTTCCTTTCCTCTTTTGGCCAGTCAAATGGCTTCCAAATCATCACATCTTTGTCTTTTATTGGTCCATGTAAATTGTAGTCAAAATTACACACTTTAACTAAGTTAAAATTGGGGCAAATTCTTCCACTTAGCCAAAATTTCATACTTTTTCTTCTACTAACCAATTTAAATTTTACTTTTCATTATTGGCCGGCCATTTCGTGGAATTTGTCTTCTTCCACCATAATTCAAATTACCATTTGGCCTCTAGAATATAAAGAAATTCACTTCACAATTTAACTAGGTTCCTAACACTTAAATTTTTCTACACTTAGGATTTCTCTTCTAATTACTTAAACTAATTTACGCAATCAGGGATTTAAATTTAATAACCTTAAACCAATGTTAATTTAATTTATTTGAGTTCTAGACAAATTCAAATTTCGTCCTTTTTTTTAAGCAAAAAATTGAACACTAGCACCATCCTCTAACTTAGAGTGAAAATCATCCTCAAGATTTATGAAATCCATCACATATATACATTTAAAAAAATATAGAATATTACAAACCTAATTTATTTTAGGTTCTAATTATACTCTTATATCACCTTCTTTAAGTAAGTATTAAGTTCTAAGGTGATCCCCTAATTTAGATCACAAATCATCACTAAACATATAAAATTCATCTCACATATTCATCTAATAATCTAAGATATTTCCTACTCCTCATTTAGTCTAGAAGTGTAGGGTATTACAATAAATAAATAAGAGTATATGTATCATTCTATATATTAACTAGACATGAATGCACACAGTGTGTGTGATTTTTTTCTTATTTTAATAAATATATACTTTTTTAATTCTAAATAAATTTAAAACAAAAAATATTAAAATATTTTTAAAATACTAGATAACTTTAAATGATTTTTAAGTAAATAATTTGTAATTAAATAAAATAAAGAAAAGGTAAAAAATAAAATATAAAGGTCATAGGTGATTAAAGTACATTTAAGGAATACTAAAAAAATATAAAATTAAATTTATTTAACTAAGTAGTGGTTATTAAAGAAAATTTTTAACCTATGTAAGACCTAGACATATAAGACCTAGACACACAACTTTTTTTTTTCATTTTTTGTAAATTTTTTATTCATTAAGTCACTTAAATACTTGGAGTGCAATTTATACAAATAAACAAATTCTATCCCTATTTATATTCCTTCACTTTCTTAATGGATGATGGAGATTAATTAAACGGTAGAGATGTTATCTCTAAAATTATCTAGTAAAATATTTAAGATATTTATAGCACTCATAGAAATTTCTACAGTTTTCTACAATATTTGACATGGTTTTTATAAATTCTCAATGATTCTATAATATTCTAGCTTATAAGATTTATAATACTCTATAATATTCGAGACACTTCTTAAAAATCTCAAAGCTTCTAAAATATTACAGAAAAATATAGAATAATAAAGTAACTTTTGAAAAATTTCAAATTATACATGCTTATTTTTTATTTTTTCTATCAAGTATATTTTTAAGAAAATATTCTCTAAATTAAATATATTTTTTATTCATTTTATTTTTTAACAAAAAACACATAAAGTATGTGAAAAATGACCAAATTAAATACATGCTTAATTGTCTCTTTACAAAGAAAAGGAAAAAATAAGTGAAATTAGAGGGAAAAAAATAGGATTCCTTTGATTTAAATTTTTTCTTTTTATTCACTCCAAATCCAAAAATTAAACATAAAAGTTGAAGAAAATTTTATTTCTTTTAATTTATCTTTTCTCCAAATGATTTTTTTTTTTTTTTTTTGGTAAGTGCCTGGGTCAATTTAAACGCAACTCTTCATATGATACTGACACAACTATTTTTTTATTTTTAAACTTTTTTTAACAAAAATAATTTTTATTGCAAAAAATTAGTTATAATTTTGGCTACATTTATTTTAAAATAAAATATTTACGAAAAATAAAATTTTCGTATCTTTTTTACATATTATTTTTGAAAAAATATTTGCACCCTAACAAGCAATGGCTTTATCAAAAGAAAATATTATCAAAAAGTAAAATTTATCTTCAAATGATTGCAATAATGTTTTGTTCAAGAAAAAAATATGTTATAGGAATATATAAATAAATAACACATAATAAATGAAATATGATTAGTTTTAAATGACATTTAAGTAAATAATTTGTAATTAAATAACATTCAAAAAAGATAAAAAAAAATGAAAGTTGTTGATGAATAAAAAGAATATTTAAAAAATACTAAAATATACAAAATTAAATTTACTTAATTAATTGTACTTACTAAAAAAATTCTTTTGTTCTATAATACTAAAAAGGTTTTTTTCATATAAAAAAGTATTAGTAGTTGTGAGAAGTTGAGAATTATTAATGGAAAAAAGGTAAAAAAAAAAAATACTAAATTTAAGGTTTCATTAAATTTGAGCTTTCACTAATATCTATACTTTCATCTATTTATGTTGGAAACACACTGTGTGTGTAATTTTTATTAATTGTTTATTTTAAATAAAATAAAAGTTATAAAAAAATTCATTTTTGTAATTTAATTAGGGATTTAAAAAACAATTATGTGGCGGTCAAAAATTTTAAATTTGTAAAATGACTTAGTTATGGATAACTTTTAGAAGTTATTTGATTTAACATTTGAACTAGATAGAAATTCTCAAAATTTGAAATTTTAATATATAACTATATTATTTTAATATATAGAAAATGGCATGAAGGAAAACAAAACTAGGAAAAAAAAAACAAAAAAGCTCAAAAGTGGCCAACATAATCATGTCAGCCATGTGAAGGGGGACGAATTTACCTTGGCCACCAAGCACGCGCACACACATATATGTATGCTATATGTTGTGGGGTTTGGTTTTGTTTTTTTTTTTTTTTTTTTGAAATTGGAAATATATTGATAATATTAAATACGAACAAAGCTCTCCCTATCAATAATTAGAGACAAATCAGGTTAGCAGGAGATAAGCAAGGAAGAGTCTAGGAGCGAATAATCCTCTTAAACATTTTGAGGCAAGGAAATATGCAGCTCAATTGGCCTGTCTTTTACGTCGTGAGAAGGACCAAAGCTGAGAGGGCATCTACGCATAAATATCCTATAGAATAAAGGAAATCTCCCAATATGGGAAGCAAGAGTAGGAGTGAAGAGAGGAAATGATAGCAGAAGTATTACTTTCAAAAGAGGCTCTTAATACGTTCCAGCTTATGGCCATAGAGTAGGCAACTCTAATGGTCCAAGCTTTGGCTGTAAGTGCCAATAAGACGCAAAAGCATCCATAGTTTGTATCCACAATTGCTCCACGAGCATTTTTGGTGATAATAGTAAAAGCCACAGACTTTTAGGTAGTACAAAAGGCACCGTCACAATTGAATTTAATCTGATCTTCAGGCGAGGGCTGCCAGACAAGATTACATATACTAGCAAGACTAAGAGTAGCCTTCTACTTTTGCTCGAATGATAGTAATGCTTCCAAATAATCTTTGGTAACATTTGAGGCTTTACAAATGGTATCTGAAAGAGAAAGTGGAGTTCCATTGAAGATGAGCTCATTCCTAGCCTTCCATATGCTTCAGCAAAGATTGGCTATGGATGAGAGAATCTGAGCTTTTTTTGAGTTCGTCTCTAAACCATGTAAGATGTTTTCGAACCAAGCTGCAAAGGTTGATATATTTAAAGGAGTTATTCTGTAAGAAATATTATTACCAAACCAAACTCCTTTAGTCCAACTACATCTAAAGAAGACATACTTATGAGTTTCAACTTATCTGTAGCATAAATGACATGAAGAGTCTTTTAATCATCTTTTCACCAAATTAGCTTTAGTAGGAAGGAAGTTATTGATAACCTTCCAGATGAAATGCCTAATTTTTGGTAAAGTGTTAATGTTCCATATTGCTTTTCATAATTTAGATGAAGGTGCATCTAAGGAACTCAGATCATTTAAGTGTGTGCCTTTATTTTCAAATGCAATGTAATAACTAGATTTAACAGTGTAAATTCCTTGCTTAGAAAAGTGGCAAGCAGGGTTGTCTTTTGCATTGGATTTCCAAGAGATGGGCATGGTAGTAATGGCTTGACTTCATCTTCCAAGAAGAATCTTTAAAGAGTAGCAAGGTCCTATTGACGTTGACGGGTAGAAATAAGTTCCTTCACCTTAGAAATGGAGCAATCAGGAGGCTTTCGTGTGAGAATTTTAAAAGTATTGATGGTAGGTATCCATTTATCTTCCCAAACGTGTATGCTTTCTCCTAAACCAACATTCTGTCCAAGTCTAATATTGAGTATATCCTTTTCTTGGCATAAGCTTAACCAAGCCCAAGATGCATTGTTCTTTTTTTTTAAGCATTCATTGGACTAAAGAAAGGAAAGTAGGGCTATAGAAAGAAAAATAGATCCCTTTTAAGAGTTTGGCCCATAGAAGACTAGGCTACTTTATAAGCCTCTGGAACTATTTTGCAAGGGGTTTAATGTTAAAGGATTCCATATCCTTAAACCCCATGCCTCCTGAAACTTTAAAAGGATGGAGTTTATTCCATTTACACCAATACCAATGAACTTAGTGTTTGTCTTTTGAACTTCCCTACTAAAAATTTCTCAAGGTTGCATTCATTTGGTGGCATAGGGAAGAAGGAAATTTGAAGCATGTCATTGGATAAGCAGGAATAGCTTGAGCAACAAACGTTATGAGAATTTCTCTTCCTACAGGAGAAAGGAATTTCTTTTTCCAACCTTGCATTTTTGGCTAGGATTCTATCTTTTATATAGGCAAGAGCATCCCTTTTGGAGTTTCCTTAGTCAGTAGAAAGACCTAAATACTTGGAGTTTAGGCTCACAGGTTTCATTCCTAGTAGATGCTGCAATTTCTCACATGTGTGCTTCCTAGTATTTGGTGAGAAAAAAATAGAAGACTTGTGAAAATTTATAAAAAAACCAGAGTCTTTACTAAATTCATGAAGCTTGTTAAGAAGATGAAAGCATTCCTTCATGGTAGCATTTAGAAAAAAGAAAGAGTCATTAGCAAAAAGAAGATGATTTATGGAGGGGCATTGTTTTTTATTCTGATACTAGGTAAATTGCCATCTTTTAGATCCTGGTTCATAATGGATGAAAAAGCCTATGTTATAAGGAGAAATAGAAAAGGAGAAAGGGGATCTCCTTGTCTAAGGGCTCGATGAGAGAAAATGACACAATTTGTACCACCATTCACCATGACTATGTATTAATATTTGTAATACATTACATGTTCCATTGAAACCAAGTATCACAAAAACCACCCATTTTCCTCATGACAGTCTTAAGAAAGTCCCAGCATACACTGTCAAAAGCCTTACAAAAGTCAAGCTTGATGGCCATAACAGCTCTTTTACCCTTCTTCATGTGCTTTAAGTGATAAAAAAGTTCATCAGCCACAATGATCGTATCCTGGATCTCTTTCTCTCTATGAAAGTTGGCTTATTTTCAGAGATTATTTTGCTTATAAAGGGCATTAATATGTTAGCCCTAACTTTGGAAATGACTTTATTAGAGAAATTACAAAGACTGATAGGCTTGTAGTGACTGGCAGTTTCAGGAAAAGAAAGTTTTTGGGATTAGGATAATGTTTATGTGCTTTAGCTTTTTGAAGAGATAACCATTGCTAAAAAACTTTTGACAGTTTGGATAAGATCATTAACAACTCTATCCCTATATTGTTAAAAGAAAATTCTAGGATAACCGTTAGGTCCATCAAATTTGAGGGATCCCATTTGGAACACAGCATTTCTAATCTCATCCTCAGAAATAGTATGACAAAGCTGGCTATTCATAGTAGATTTGATTTTAGGTTCTAAGGCTTCAAGAAGGTTTGTGAGGTCTTTAAGATTATGAGCAGTGTATAGGTTTTGGAAGTGGCTAATGATGATGTTAGAAATAACTTTAAGATTTGTATACCAATTGCCTGAGGAGGCTTCAAGTTTAACTAGAAGGTTCCTTGTCTTTTTTGAATAGTGATTAAATAAAAAAATTTATATTTCTGTCGCTATTTCTAAACCAATTAAACCCAGAACTTTGGTGCAAGAAAAAAGGGTCTTTCCCAAGGATCATTTAATTGAGACATCAATTCTTTCTATTCCATATTTCCTTCCATAGAATTGGGGTTATTTTGTAGCTTGGCAATGTTGGCTTTGATCAGTTCAATCTCCATTAATACATTTGGGAAATGCTCTCTGCTCCTTGACTTTAAGGCAAATTCGCATCTACTAAGCTTCCTTGCAAGGGAGTACATCTTAGATCTTGCTATATTCTGTTCCTCACTTGTATTAGTGGTATTTAAGTAGCCTTTTTTTTTGCAGTCCACATAGATTTGAATTTAAAAGCTTTAGACTTCTTACAAGTATAAAACTCAAAATGCAAAATGATAGGACTATGATCAAAGCCAATAGCCAATTCAATAAATACCACTACTTGTGGGAAAAGCCCTTTCTAAGTTGGATTAGCAAAAGCCCAATCAATTCTCTCTAAGACAACGGTTTGGTTAGGTATGTCATTACTTAATGTAAAAGCTTAGCTTTTTGCCTCTAACTCCATTAAATCACAATTAGATAGCAAACTTTGAAAAGCCAGGATTTTGCTGAAGTTTTGTGTTTGGCTTCTAAGTTTTTCAGTGAAATCTTTGATGTCATTAAAATCACCCATACAAACCGATAGAAGATTTTTAGATTTAGCAATGTTTCAAAGAGCATTCCACACTTTCAATTTGCTGGTAATGGAAGGATTGCTATGTACAAAAGAAATTGCCCAACTGTATGTGTTGTTATTCTTAGATATATATGTATGAATAAGGTTTTGGTTGTCACTTTCAACAGTAAGGACAATGTTTTCATTCCACCATAGTACTAGGCCTCCAAACTTACCAATGAGTTTCACATAAATGTTATAATCAAAATTTAGTCTCCTTCTTAACTAGTCTATTTTTTATTTTATTTTTTGTCGCTATTAATAAGATAATGGAGGGATGATAGGTTTTAATACAATCCCTCAATGCTTGAACTGTCAAAGGTCGTCCAACTCCTTGACAGTTTTGAGAGAGGATTAACATAAGGGGTGTGGCTGTTTGGAGTAGCCACCACCACCCTTTTAGTAGCAATATTATTCTTAAGCTAAAGGAGAAGAACTATAATTGAGCCAACTTCACAAGAAGGAATTACCTTATTGTTTTCCTGAGTAGTGAGTTTTATGCATTGGACGTTATTGCTGGCATCTTCAAGAGGATAGTCTTTGTGTGCTTTCAATATGAGTTATGTTGTTTCTCCTTCTAGAAAATTTGACAGTTCTTTTGTTTAAAATAGATGAGTTATCAGTAGGAGAATTTTCATGGTTGAGCTTTATGTCTAGTGCTTCCTTCCAGTTTGCATCTCGACCTGAAATTATATTTGCCTCTTCTTTATTCTTCCATTTAACATTACAGGAATCCTGATCAAAATATGTTGAGGCTTTTCTTTTTAGGCTCAAAAGCTTATTAAAGACAACTTCAAGCCTTACCTTAGAGAGGGCTAATTTTAGGGATGGTGGTTTGGTGACATTTGGGCTGCCAAAAGTGTTGAGGTCATGTTTAGAAAGTGGGCTTAGGGAAGGATCCAAATTATTTTAAATATTTTCTGGGCCTATTTTAGGTGGGCTATCAGATGGCTCAATGACAAAATAAGTGTTATGGAGGTGATTTGATTAGTCCGGGTTGATCATGAGGGATATGGGAATATCCTCAAAGACCTTGGGAAATAATTATTTCTTCAATTTCTTCCATCTGTCAACAAACATCCATCCACCTTAAAATTAGCTAATGACTTCCTTTGGTACAATTCATTACCATTAATTTGCTTTTTTGTTTGTACAAGTAGCATTGAGAAATGTGACAGCTTTTCTCTGGCATTCTAGAAGGTATTTTGCACCATTGTGTTATCTTGTCTTTTGTGACAGCAGTAGGGACATCTGTTATAGTGTTTCCACGCACCTTTTGCCATGATGGATCAAACCCACACGTCTCTTCTTCCATGGGAAAACTCTAGTTCGCAGACTCTTTCTGCTTCAGGTTTGATCCATACGGAGAGTTTATTTGGAAGTTTGATGCTCTTAGCTTTAGGCCAAATGCCCATAGAGGGTCTTTGCACTTATAAGGTTTATCACATTTATCATGCTTGTGCCCAATGATACCACAATTGTAACAAAAATTTGACAATCTCTCATATTTAAGCTTAATCCAGAGACTATCCTAATCTGCTCATTTGACAATGAAACCTCCTCTAAGGGGTTCTTCAATGTTGACAAGAATTCTGAGGTATATGATAGGAAAGACAATGCCAACTTCTATGCCTGGTTTATCCCTTTTTTGAAGGATTTCCAATTGATTTAGCAATAGCTTGACCATTATTTGGTTCATATAAACCGGAATTCAGAAAGGGCATTTTGTGAACTCAAGCTCTTCAATTGATTTATGGGCTTCCCATTTTCTTATCACCAAAAGACCCCCCATAATGGACCAAGGTCCCTACTCTAGTATTTTGCATCCATCTTTTTCTGTTTTAAAAGCAAAACCAAATACATTGTGTTTGATGCCTGAGATAGTAAAACCTCCATTGGTTTTTTAAGCAGCTTGATGGATGTTACTGACACCCTTTTTGTTTATAGTTTTTGATCTGATAACTTTGCTTACTAAAAATAGGCTAATGCTAGTTGAAGAGATAGCCTTTATCCTTACTTAGCTGTAGAACCAGGTGTGATAGAAATTCTTCATCTTCCATACAGAAATGAAGCAGAAAAGAAAATGGGTGAAATAAGCCACTCAAGTGTTAGGAAAAATGTGATGAAAGTCAAAAAGAGATAACAAAAGGCTATAGAGTGTAGGTTTTAGTAAGAAAAGTTAGTCCAATAGGGAGATGGTGATAGGATAGAAAGAAAAAATGACAGGTTGAATGAAAATTGGCAAGTTTGGTGGAAGAAAAAAGATGATAAAGGTTGAAGGCAAAGGAAAACAAAGTCTGGATGAAAGCTAGAAAGAAATAAGAATCCACTAGAGGGAAGGTCCTGGATGAGCACCAGAGGGGGTGGTTTTGTTTGTGAAAGGAAATCAAGAGAGAGTACTAGAAGAAAGAAAGCCAAGGACAGTCGAGAAAGTAGAAGACTGGTAAGTGATCAAACTCCAACTATATACAAATTAATTTCATAGTTATGTAACTAAATATATATTAAAAATATTAGTATAATTATTTTGGTGTTAGGGATAATAATTTGAGTGTACGAGAAGGGTAACTGACAACTCATGTATACTTGTTTATCTTTGTTTGAAAGTTTGAGGTAGAGATTTGATACATTTTATTTACATATAAAAAATGTACAAAATGTTGTGATGATTTATATATATATTTTTATTTTTATGGCATCGAATATGGTTAAATTTAAGCTATATACACATGTATGTGCATGTATATTTTATAAAGAAAACGATAAAGTTTTACCCAAAAAGATTTTATTTATGGGTATTAAATTTCAAAAATTTTTTCCTAATTTTATATAAATTTTTTAGTATCAATTGGAATGATTGTACTATAAAAAGTACAATCATAAACTTTAATTTGAGGATTATTACGTGCATTCAT
>JAVXUM010000021.1:27459689-27470095 GCA_035590655.1 Pouteria glomerata
TTTAATTTTTTTTAATGTGACCCCCGTCATCCAAATTACCAAACAAGACCCATTGTCAATATTTTTTGAAGAGATGTCAAAGCCGTTCCGATAGATTTCAAAACCGTTTTCTCTGCAAAAGTCAATACCTTTCACTATTCATCTCTGAAAAACGTGATTTGCCACCAAACGCCCAAATATCAATCAAATCACGTTTTTCGTTGTTTTTCATTGCACCAAACACCCTCTTACTTGCGTATATATTTTGTAATTTATTTGGAACTTGAGGTTAATACTGGCATGGCTTGTCTTTATATGTAATTAATGTTTGTGATAAGGTTCATATTGAAGCCAAACTTTGTTGCTATGGTTTTTTCTCATTAGTTGAAGATATATGATGTTTTAAAGCTTGTTTTTTGTTTGCTGATTGTGATTTTACAAATAGTATTTCATGTAAAAAAAAAAAAAAGAACATTTGTGATATATCACAATTGGGTTGATAATTTTTTGTTTTGGAAAATGATGCACCTACCTAAATTTTGAGGTCAGTCAAAATTTGAAATAACACGATTTTGAAGTTGGTTTTGTTTCACTTTTTAGCTTGTAGGATTGGATTTTTTTTGTTTTTATTCAAAGATTGTCAATGTGCCTTGTCACCCTATGCATCAATTTGTAACTAAGATTTCACATTTTGTAATTTTCTCCACTTCAGTGCGTTGGTGTTTTTTGGTTGAAAATACTATTTGTTGAGGACCTCCTTTTACAAAAATATGTTTGCTTTTTTATATAGACGGATGATGTGCTTCCGAGCTTGGAAGAACAAGGAGTGCGTCAATTGTATCCTAAAGGGCCTAATATTGGTAAGCTAACCACTACTGCACTTTGTTTCTATTGATGTCACCCCATGGAATAGTTCCCCCATTGGGTGTGGACTTGTCTTGTAAGGTTAACATTCATTTAAGCATGATTTTTAAGTTTCAAAGTTATTTTCTACTTCTCTTCTGTGTAATTATTGATGCATGGTTGATGGTACCCTTTAACACCAATAGCAATATATTTCAGTTCTATTTCTATATCCTTTTTATTTATTTATTTAATATTTTTTTTCACAAGCTTATGAGACTGAAAATTAGTTAATACATTTGGAGTGGTTGGTATGCTGTACTGAAATCCTAGACTGCAAATTGTGAGAAAGCAAGTTAAGTTCTATGGTAGTCACTTTGTGCAAAAAAGACTAATTATTTGGTCTACATGAACCTAGCATCCTGGATGCAGACCAGCACTGGCACAGGGGGGCCTATCTAAATCAATTATTTATTCAGATTTTGTTCAATTCTTATTTTTTGGCAAGTATCTCTTAGGAGACCATTAAAATATTATTTCCTATTAAGAAAAATAATATCTAATTTTAATCGGTGGTCTGTTATTTATTTTTTGTGTTTGGGTGACATTCCCCTGATGCCTTTTGAATAAATTATATTTACTTATCAAAAAAAAAAAAAAAAAGAGGGAGAGAAAAACAATAATATTTGAGACTACACTGGACCCTGATGTTAAAACAGTTGGCAACATTGGTAGGCTGTTATTTTGGAAAGAAGTATTAAAACAGTCTTCAGGTTGATGTCTAATAACTTTATGTTGCCTCAGATTTCAAGAAAGAACTGAGATCACTTAACAGAGAACTCCAACTGCATATTTTGGAGCTTGCTGATGTTCTTGTAGAGCGGCCTTCACAATATGCAAGGAGGGTCGAAGAGATATCTCTTATATTTAAGAATTTACACCATCTTCTCAATTCATTGCGTCCGCACCAGGTAGAATAGTTCTTGGCCCATTTTGAGAATCCTGCTTCAATTTCTTGTTTTATTCTGTTTCCACCAATTTTCTCCCATCCTTCTCATCAGGCCAGGGCAACTCTCATTCACATACTAGAGCTTCAAATACAACGGCGTAAACAAGCTGTGGAGGATATTAAGAGGTACAATTTCTTTTTTCTTGTTGAGAGTTTTTAGATAACTGGGAATGGGTTCTCTTACTATATTTTCTTAGCATCTGAAATTTTTTTCATATTAGAATTGCATAGTTGCTTCTGTAGTTTTATCTAAATAAAAAAAAAAAAACACTTAGAACCTCCAAGTCTTCGTATGATTTACTATGATTGTGGCGATGAGTTGTTAGATGTTGCAGTGTTGTCCGATGTTCTTGAACTGAAATTGAAAATTTTAATACATACACACTGGTACTCGGACTTGCCACTTTGGGTAGGAGTACATGTGTCAACGCGACATGAGTTGGGTGCTGGACGAGATCTGTGTCCGAAGCTAAGTTTGTATATTCGACGCAGATGGGCTTTGCCTGAAACAAGTTGGTTTTTTATTCCACCATTATTGAGTAAAGAAAAGCTTAGAATGTGTTCAGTTTCAAATGGGGAAGACGAGCTATTAATGTTTTAATTTAAAATGCATTGCTTACATAAACATTAAGTTGGCTTCAACCTTTTGTCTTCTCTCACATACCCCAAGCAAAAAAATTTTATTATACTGACTTTTGTTCTTTCATTTGTGTATTAAATATAGAAAGAGAGTCACCAAAACTTTTACACTTCTTAGTACTAAATATACAGAGTCACTAAACTAAACCAAACTATCCTAATAAATGATTATAATTATTTTAATAATTTTTTCTTAAAAAAAATTCTTTTGAATTTCATGTAGCTGTATTTATGGTTCATAAATAATACATTTTATAAATGATTTAATAATTATGATAATGAAGGTATCCTTATTTTTAAAAAATAAAAATAATCTATCAGATAACAAAAGAATAAAAATAATTTATTTGCTTTCTCTTTCATTTATTATGTAAAAATTAACTTTTTATTTATATCGATGAGAAACTAATTTATTTATCTCTATTTAGATACACAATAATCTTAGTTATATTTTCTAGGTAAGACTTATTCTTAAATTCTTATGTTTTTACATATAAATGAAGATGTAATATTTTTTTATATGTCGTGTCCCCATATCCATATCCACAATTTGGATACTTTTTTAGCCGATTCCCCATATCCTAAAATATAGATATTAGACGAATCTGACATGCAGATATATATCCAAATCCAACACCCACACCTGAGTCCGAGTAACATAGCATACAGATACATTAATATCTTCATATGGTCATGCACTTGAAGTTGCCCCGCATGACACTTTTGTGTTGATATCTATGCATGTACGGTGGTGCTTGCCTAGTTTTATAGAGACAGGAACAATCAATATTCAAATGAACTATATCAAACCAAATTAAACTAAGCCTTTTCCCACTAGGTGGGATCGACTACATGGATTTGACGACGCTAATCAAATCTATTAAGGGTTTTGTCATCTGTTAAATCCATGTAGGTAAGGTCATGTTTAATAGTTACTCAAATGGACTATACCGGCCAGATAAATATTCTAGAAGGATACTAGCATGTGCGTTTTTTAATTTGATGAGAAAATAGTCAACTATAGGTCTTCTGGTTGGGGAACTTGGCTTATGTTGTCTCAAATACCCAGAATCTGTGGGAGGTTGCTAATGATTTTGACCTTATTTTTTTAGCGTCCAAAAATTTCACTAGTATTTTTGCCTCGTACCCATTTACATGCCCATTTATGTCTTAATTATATAATAGAATGTGGGGAAATGTTAATGCTAGAGCAGTATTTGTTGTAGACTAGTAGTCAGAGCAATGCACAATCATAAATGCACATAGTACAAATGGATGATGTAATGAATATTTTAGCCATAACAAAAACAGTTTTGGCATTATTATTCCCTAGACTATATTATTATGCATACAAAATTGTTAATATATAACATTAATATACACACGTTTATATATATATTAATTTATTTTATTTTTGTTAGGCATATAGGTAGAGACGGGGATGGAGAAAGAATTTCATCCCTTAATGGGAACGGGGATAAGTAATGCTAAACGGGACAAGGAAAAAGGATGGGCAAAGATATCCTTTCATCCGTAACTTTGATATAGTCCTTTTTGATTTGTATTTTGAACAAGAATGGCTCATACGGAGCTGTTACGTTTCTAATTACACTTTTAGGAAAGTTCTCGAGGGCTTGATTATAAGAATGACACACAGAAAAGAACCATGAAAGGGATATTGTATTAGTTGCCTAATGTTTACATTCTGACTGTTAAGCTAAATAATAGTGCAAGCACTAATTGTCGTTTATTCTGACGTCAAATCATTTCCTTTCTTGTTTAGGAGGAGAGAAGAGGCACAGGGACTTCTCAAGGAGGTGCTTGGAACGTTGGATGGACATTAACATGCTCTACTAATAATATAAGTGGCTTTGTTCTGTAATTAAATTCTATGTTTAGGAATTTTTGTATCTTTTTATGACTTGCGGCTTCATTGTCCTGTTTTTGTTATTTACTGGAGACATGTTCTTTGTGTGATGGAAAATTCAATCCTATCCTATGGTGAACTTCGTTACCCTTGTTGAAATATGTTAAGTTTTGTTTCAGAAGCTTTAAAAGCTGTCTTTTTGAGGTTGTTTCTTTGTTTGGGTAATTGCACTTTATCTTTTTAGGTTGACTTAAAAACGTGACTCCTTTCTACTTTAGAAATTATCATGTAACTCTAATTTAGGTTAAAGTGCAAAATTATCAAAATTTGTTGATTTTAATTGGAATGCCTGGTAAGTTAAGATTTGTTGAGTTAAAAAGATTTTTATAAAAAAATAGATAAAAGTACATTTTTACCTATTTATTTTGTTAAAATAAAACATTATTTTATACTTTAAAGTGATTCAATTTGTCTTTTTTTTTTTTTTTTTTGGTTCCTAAATAATCTTGGAAGGAGGAGTGCGTAATATTGGTAAGTTGTGAAGAATGGAGTTTGAATTCTTTAAATTAAGTTCTTTTAGCTTTTCTTGTTTTTCCCTTCTCTATTTATCGTATGGAATTAAGCAGGCTGGCACCCCTAACGGTACTAGGCTGGGGAGCATTAGTCGCCGCCTGGCCTGACATCTTTTGTTCAAACAAATTGATGAGTGAATTTTTTTAACAACTTTTTTTTGGAGTCTTTGAAGTCTTCATCGTACCCTCTTTTCTTTTAAACCAAGAAACCTGTCTAAGTTTTGTAATTTTTCTGCTTCATATTTTCTTTCCATCAGCTTACCCAGATATATTTCAAAGCCAGGCGTAATGAAACAAAAGGCGGAGCCGAAAATGCAATGTACAAACATAAAAAATTTGCTAAGAAAAATTAATCAGAATGATGTAAAAGATCACGACACTTATCATTTACAAAAAGTAAAGCCATAGACTTGTGATCTTATTATTTAAAAACAATAAAGATATAAAAATTTACTTACAATAATAACTCTATCGGTGCATCTTTCTATTATATTTTTCTGGTATAACATTATTTTTCAAATGTAACCAATGTTTTTCTCTACTCAGCTGCAATATCATTTAGCAAATGCAACTAATGGCAGCACAAAATGGTAATGTATCGGGATTGCGTGTAAAGAAGATCTGCTTACCAAATATTGCAGTTTAATCAGTTGGTCATTAGAAATATAATTTGTCCATGAAAACAAGTGAGAGCCCCTTCATTGTAGGTTATGCAACCCACAAGAGCAGCAGGAAGCCAAAAAAACAAAAAATACTATACCTTACACAAACAAATCAAATATAGGCTGACCAGATACATACATAAATATATATTGAAAAAAGGAAGGAAAACCCAAGGGGGAGACACCCCTTAGGCCATCATCGATTAGAGAAGTTTGCTAACGAAAAATGTCATATACTAACCCAAGAACCTGAAAATATATATATATATATATTAATAATAAATTGAAGGAAAAATGCTAGTCTTTGGCACTTGACTTTCTTTGACAAGGTTGACTAGCATAACATGACTGAATAGGTTTGAAATTAGCTACCAACTTCCTCAGTTCCATGTACCATGGAATTTGAAGAACCTCTGCTCACTTCTTTTTCAGTGGGTGACTTGGTGTAACTCTTCTTTTTTGGTGTCTGACTTGGTAGATTCTTTGTTGTTGTCTGTGCTCACTTCTTTTTCCGTGGGCGATTCTGTGAACTCTTCTTTTTTGGTGTCTGACTTGGTGAATTCTTCATTGTTGACGGATGAGCCAATGTACTCTTCTTTTCTGGTGGACAAATCAATATACTCTTCCATTTTGGCTGACTCCCTGCCTTGTTCCTTTTCATAGGGTAACTCGGTTGTGGATTCTTCTTCTCTGAGGGGTGATTTGTTACATTCTTCTCTTCTGGTAGGTGACTCTCTGTAGTCTGCTTTTTTGTTGGGTGAATCAATGTATTCTTCCTTGGTGGTTGATTCTGTTAATTCTTCCTTTTTGTTAGCTGGTTGCGTGCATTCTCTATTTTTATTTGGTGACTCTGTGCAGTCTTCTCCGACCTTGTTTATGGTGTTGACTTGAAGCGGCCCAAGCTCTGCTTCAAGTTTTTTAATTGCTGAGGTCAATGATCTGACATTCCGAGCTCCTGCTAATGCTCCAGGAGATGCTAACTGTTGCATAACCAAAAAGGCATTAGATCAACTAAAGAATTACATATAGGATATTAACAAATGGCAAAGCTTAAAAAAGAAAAAAAAATTAAATAAAAATACAAATGCAGGGAAAATCAAAGCAACCAATTTTATTTGATCAAAAACCTTGGGGCACTTTTTTTTTTGGTAAGTAACCTTGGGACACTTCAAACATCATTTTCACAAAGTATAACTGTTTCTGTGTTCAATCATAACTTTTTCTAGGGTTTCTAATCTTGCTTGTCAGGGAGTGCGGGAGGGGGGAGTGGGAGTAGGCCTGTTATTACTATGGTTCTTGGATTTTAAATATTCTAAAAGATACCTAAACAGGTTTGCTACACAGAGAGAGAGAGAGAGAGAGAGGGTAGTTCACAAGAAGTTCCCAGAAAAAGAACAAATAAAGGACAAAGATTGAGAAGATTTCGTGACATTTCCTTATTAGCCAAAATTTTGAACTCCAGACTTCTAGGGGGCTTTGCTTTAGCTTTTTAACTTATGAGGTTCATTCCTTCAAATTGAAAGGTTTCAAGATCCAAAGTGTCTTTTTTTTTTTTTAACGAAGATCCAAAGTCTGTTTCTTATCCACCAGACACTTGCAATCAAACAAAAAAAAGGAAAAGGAATTAATGTAAATAAGATAATCAATAAGATTGCAAAAATTCTGCAGTTGGATTTCACCACTGCCTTAATGTGTCATGTGAACAGCAGAATCAGCAGATAACTGTTTTCAAGGTTACATTTCATCAGTCACTCGATGTGTTTCAAATCTAAGAAAATTGAAGCATATATGAACACCGTTAAGACTCACCTCTTCCAGTTGTTCCACCCGCTTGTTAAGATCCTCTACAGATGCATCTTTGTGAACCATTCGAAGAACATGAAGCAAGTGTAATTGGAGATTTTCCAAACAATGTTGTTCAATTGTACATTGAGGAATGGTAGATACACAACCCACCGGATAAAAAGGGCAGTTCACAAGCTTCATAGGACATACAGTTATGCAATGTTTGTCCATTCCACGCCTCATGATGCTATCTGAGCACTTCTGCTCACATGGAAGTATCTTGAATGGGCAGATTGAGTCATGAGCCTCCAGGTGAGCTGCACAAAATCTGGCGTCGCATCCTTCATTTGTACAGCTCACGGTCCTAAAATTGCACCGTGGACCATGCTCAGCAAGCTCTTCAGCAGAGTTGAATTTCATATTGCAGTGAAACTCGTTCTTAAAATCAACATTCTTAAGCAAAGTTTGTGCAATGGCTTCCCTCCTCTCCATCAGCCAAAACCCATTTATTTCCAACTCTTGCACAAAATCATCTATTCTGTCCTCTCTCCTTTCACTTAGTAGCCATCCTGAAACCCGACTAAAGATGTTCCGCTTAGAGATTGAAAAATCATCAACAAAATCAGAAATTATATCATAAGGATAATCTGACACTTCTGCCTCTGGAACACCTTCCAAGATTACAGATTCTGCCACAAATGTTTCACTTCTCTGGGTGAGATATTCCACCATTTCCTTTCTTACATCAATAGCAACAGAAGCCGGGCTCTTGAAGAGACCACCTAATGTGTTGTCTACACAGCCAGAGGATAACCCTAGGAGGAGCATTGCTGCTATCTTGCGGACAATTTCTGTATCGAAAAGATCACAATGGAACAAAGGACCCGCCTCTTTCACTTCTTCAAACATCTCTGGTATATTAGTTGCAGGAAGATCCATGGCTTCAATTTGTCTACAGAAAATGAAAAGAAGCATTGGCAATATTTTAGGAGTTGGGAAATTGATAAACAATTAGTGTAGTAATTACTAAGACTTGTGGGATTTCTTTTGTTTTCATTTAACTTTTGAGCTCTAGCAAGTCGAAGTATTTGGGCAATTCCATATGGATTTCTTCTTGTAGAAGGTAGTAGTTTTGGACTCTATTGAAACCAGAGCTTCGAGGATTAGTAACTCTTGACCGTTATTTACTCCTAAACTGTGCAGAAGGTCTGGACCTATTTTTGTGGATTATGACTTTCTTCATCACGTTCTTCATGGTTTTCAAAGCGACTGAAATGAGGAGAAAAATTATTTGTGTTCAATGTTGTTTGAGAACAAACATATTGCTTTGTCCACTTCCAAAGCCATCCTTAAGAGAATTTGAATGTCAATTTCTTTTTTCAAAAGAAGAAGAAAGAAAGAAAACTTGAATAAGCAAAAAAATATCAAATGAAAGAATAAGTTGTTATTGTCTAATTGCACAAGGGTGAATGCCAACTATGGTGACTTTGTGGCAAGTGAACATCATTCATGAGTCTAACCGGGAGAAACAATCAGTTTCTTAACAAAAATGAAAAAAAAAAAAAGAAAAGAAAAGAAAAGAAAAAATCAGAGACAGAAATAAAGCAGACCAGGGATCTCACTTTATGTCCATGATCTAATGACCTAAATTTCACCGCCTAAAATGAATTCAAAATGGAAGCCAACCAATTTAAATTTTACCTCTGCATTTTTTTTTTATTTTTTATTTTTTGGATTTGAAACAAATCCAATAAAGCAAATCCACACGTTCATAGAACAGCCGTACTCTTGATTGTAATTTACGTGGCCAAATTTGATAATAACAAGGCAATGAATTAGCACCTCTAGACACTGGCGGAGCCAGAAAAGTTTTTTAGGTGTGGCCTAATTTTTTTTTTTAATATTTTAAATAAATTTTGTTCTAACTGTGAAATTTTTTTTAAATTTGGTATAAAATTTTTCTTAACATTTTAAATAAATTTTTTTCTAAATGTAATTTTTTTTTTACTAAGTAATAAATTTTTTTTTTACATATATACATATAGATAATATATATATATATTAAAAAAAAAAATTGAGGTGGGGCGGACGCCTACCCTCGGCCTCGGGTGGCTCCGCCCCTGCTTGTTTATGAGCTTTAGATCAGACTTTAGAGCCTTAAGCTTTGAGCAGAGTTTAAATATTGGGGAGCCAAATCTCTTTAAATTAATACTCGATAAATTAATAATCTCTATTAAATAATAAAATTATCTAGTCCGACTTGAATTAAACGTGCTGAATTAATAGTCTTCATAAAATTATATGATAAGACATTTCAAATATTTCTTTTGTCTTTTGGTTTTGTACTTACCAAAAAAAAAACATCTCTTTTGTATTTTATAAGTTCCGATTATTTTATAAAACAATAATTAACTAAAAGATAAGTAAAAAATTGACTATGAGGCATGCTCAAAATATGAATAAAAAGTAGCTTTTTTTTTTTTCTTTTTTTTTGGTTGAATTTCAAATCTACGTAAACTACGTCTCTAATTGTTCGCTATGCGCCCAAGGCTCCTGTGTTACCTTCTCGTGTTGCAACAAGAAATTTTGGAGTTTCATTGATGCTTTGAGTGCTTTCTTGTGTAGCATGAATCCCAAAGGTTGTGTATCATTATCAGCTTCAATTTCATTGTCTTAACTTTCTCAACGTAATCAACGATCGAGAGATTATACTTACCATGCTTAACCGCAGCAAGAGAGATTATACTTACCATGCTTAACCGCAGCAAGCACTCAATTGGCGTGTAGAATCCGAGCCTAGCTCTTGGAGGCAAAGAGCCGCTCAAGGGTAACCCACACCTCTGATGAGGTGGTGGCATTAATAACAGGGGCCAGAATATTTTCAGAGAGGAGAGATTAATGCGGACAATATATATAATTTGTTCCTGTTGGACCCAATAGGAATAAGACAAAGGATTTTCGAGTTTCGCAGTAAGGTAGGGAACAATCTGCAACTTCCAAAGCAAATAATTGTCTTTTTTTTTTTTTTTGGGGGGGGGGGGGGGGGGGGG
>JAVXUM010000021.1:27550888-27570956 GCA_035590655.1 Pouteria glomerata
AAATTAAAATAAAATTTTATAAGATAAATTTAATTTCATTTTAAAATTTATATTTTAAAATTTTTTATAATTTAAAATTTAATTTAAAATAATAAAATTTGATAAGAATTTATTATTTTTTTAAGTGATATAAGTAAGCGGATAAATTTATTCTCTTATATAATATTTTTTATTTTTTATTAATATGACTAAATTTGATATTTTTTAAATCAAATTAATTTAATTTTTAAATTTAAATTGTAATCTAAATACAAAATCTTATTTATCAAATCAAATTAAATTAATTTTTATTTTAAAATAAAATTAATTTTAAGAGAGGAATATTCCCCAACGTAGTGTAAGAGAATTGCTCGAATTGGTGTTCACGATTGAGAGTCATGATCATATATACCTGCATGCACAGTGGACCAATAATTATTTGCTGAGATTTCATCATTTTTGTACAGTTTGTTTGCAGAGTTGTATTTTGTTAAACCACTAGTACTAACCCATGCCTGAAGGCATGGGTCTCAACCGAGCCTCCATCCGAAATTAGATAGATGTCACATCAATGAGCTGTTTTGTAATATAAATATCTTCTTGTATTGTATAATTGATTAGGATGTAAACTTTTTTCACTCTCTATTTTGCACAGAGAGAGTGAAAGAAATAAATTAAAAAAAAAAAAAATTAGCGGCACGTTCACATTTATGATCATCCCCGATTTTATCAATTTAACCCTTATATATTTTCTAATCTGTTGTTTAAATTGATTGCTTATAGAATACATTAAATTATAAAAAAAAAAAAAAAAAAGTTAGATTCTTTTCTAAATACGTATATTTCTTATAGAGTATTTTTGATATTAATAAAAATAATTTTTTGATAGAAAAAAGTTTTTCAAAATTAAAATTAATAAAATTTTATTAATCTACGTTACAATATAAATTAAGTAAATTAACTATATTATCTATTAAGAGTACAATATTAAAGTATCTTGAATGTAAAAATTTAGGCCTCATTTGGTTTGTTTTCTATTTTCTGTTTTTATATTTTATTTTTTGTTTTAAACTTATTTTTCATTTTAAGTTTTTGAAAACAAGGAAAACAATTTAAATGCATTTGGTCATTTGTGTTTTTAAATTTTATTTTAGAAAACAGAAAATGAGTTTACACATAAAATGAAAAATGGCAAAAAATCATTTTAAGTATTTTAACTCAAAATAAGAAAAATATAACATTTTTTGTTATCTTGTTTTGAAATTTTTAGAACATAAAACACATAAAATAGAAAACAGAAAATGAAAAACAAAAATTAAACCAAATGCCACCTTAATTTTTTGTATATTAGATTCCTAGAGAAGCCTTTTTTTCGAGGTTATTCTTTAATTTATTCATTTAAATATATATGATGTGATCTTTTAATTTTATCTTATTTTTTATTTAATGTAAAAGTATTGTTGTACAACATTCAATGATGAAAAAAATTATTTTTGTTAAATGTAAAAGTATTATTATACAATATTCAATAATGATAAAAAAAAAATTCATATTCAATTTTTTAATTGACTAGATAAATTCATTAGTAGTCTCGACTTAAACTATTAATTACTTAAAAATAAACTCAATATTTTTACTAATTAAGTTACGATTCAGGGTTAAAAAATTCTTCTTTATATTATCAAAGTATTGTCACTACTATTGAACAATTTTATCATGTGTAATTTCTAAGGTGTATTGAATGTATGGAGTGTAATTGCTCTTAGGTGTCTAACTTTTTTAGAAATTAATAGAAATATTAAGAAAATATTATTAATTAAAATTTACAACAATTTGAAAATCATTCGATATAAATTACATTGATTGATTATAAATCAAAATATTTAATATTCTTAATTAATTATTATGTTAATATCATAAGCATCACCTACCCTTAATATTACAATTTTAATTTAAATTAAATTCCCCATAAATATTACTTAACACTATAATTTTAATTTAAGTTGGATTCTACATGAATTATCTAAGTTAATTATATTAAAAATAAAAATAATAAACATTTAATTAATCATTTTTTAATTTATTTTAATTAAATTAAAATTTATAATTAAAAATATTCAAGATAAAGATAAAATTAATTGATATAATAATTTAAATCTAAACAAGCTTTAGAATAATGTGTTGTGCAATTGGACTAGGATATAAGGTTATAAATACAAGTTATTATAATTTATTTGTTTGGTTTAGTTTTTTTATGTTTTATAATTGTGTAATTATTTTTATTTATGAATATTTATATAATTATTTAATTTTTCAACTATAAAATTGGTATAAAATTATTTAGAAAACAACAAATTTAAATAAAAAATAATGATCTTACATATATATAATTTTAAAATGTTTAAGGTGAAATAAAGTTCCACTAGAAAAAAAAAAAAAAGATTTTACCTCGAGAGATTCACTCCCTGGACCAAACTCTTAGAGAGTAAATCTCTTTTGGTTTGTGCCATATATATCGGTCCCTCAACATATACAGCGGTAAGTTGCAGACTCGTGTAGTAATAAAAATTTAAATTTACACGTAAAAATTAGATATAATTCGTTCAACCAAAAAGACCCGTCTTATTAATTTTATTACGCTTTGCACCCGAAAATTGAGCTCAAGAGTTGTCAGGGAAAGAATTCAAACTTAAAACTTTGAGACGATGAGCCCCTAAATTTCAATTCTTAGCAATCTCACCTTAACTCTTTCCCTTTCTCCCTCGGTTTTCCTTCGTCGGCCCGTTTCCACCCCCTCTCCAATCCTCGGTCAAACAAAACAAACTGAAGTGTGAAGCAGTGAGCGGTGGAGTCAGGTCGGATCACGTCACTAAACGGGTCAGTTCATAGGTTCAAACAAACCCGTGGATATTAATTAATTAATTACCATAATTATTCATTTGACCCTAATAAAGTTTAACTTAATTATCATAATAGTCCCCATAATACCGTAAAACAAATTATCAGTTATCACAATCCATATGGCATGGATTGAATTAAATAGATTGAACACTTGAAGTAAAAATTAAATATTTTACTAAAATTAGTGTCTTAGTCAATTTCTTCAACTACTAAACTATAAATTTATTATGTAAACATAAAAATAATAAGTTTCAAAATAATTATTAATATTTAAAGGAATCGAGTATATTTTTAAAAATCTTCGGATCAATAAAATTGTCCATCATACTATAGAAGCATTTTATTTTTACTTTTTTTTTTTTAAATCAGACAATAAAAAATCATGTATTTTAATTGAATAATAATAAAATACAACATACAAAGTAAGGTATTTAAAAAAATATAATAAAATTATGGCCCCTCTCCTTATATAATGATTCCATTTGTTAAGGTAACAAATTTTGTTTTTCTACATGTTCTTTGTCCTTTTTTTATGTTTTTTTTTTTTTCTAAATTCTGCTCTATACAATAAAAGTGACAGTAAAAATATTGATCTTTACGTGAGTATAGAAAGATTAAAAGTGATTGTGGTATTACAGTTGTGTTCATACGTATAATTTGACATTTTAATGTAGTGTGAAAAATAATTAGAAGATAATGCTTTAAATGTAATTGTTTAATAAATGCTTTGTAATTAATTAATTATTTAAATTATTACATTGATTTTTGTTAGCTATATTTGTAAGTATCCTTAATTAATCAGCTTCACATGACAATCTCTTCCTTACTCACGTGCCAATTTTGTAAAATGATATTTAACAAATGCATCAACCCTCAAAACTAGCACAAAACTAGCACAAAGTTAAAACGTAATGTGTCTCATTGACTTAAGTCATCCTCTAACAAATGCCTCTCTCTCTCTCTCTCTCTCTCAAAATATCTCTGGTGCACTTGTCCAATATTGGGCACGTTTGGAGTTATATAAAATAAAAAGTTAATGTTTTGAATTTTGTGTAATGAATATAAAATTGTATAAAATTTAAAAAATTAGTGTCTCGTTTTTTGTGTTGTGAATAAAAAAATAATATTTATAATCTATTTGTAGAGATTTGTGAAATTTTATTTTATTTTTTAGAATGCCAATCGCACCCATTATTGATCACGAGGTTAGTTGAAGGGAGCACAAGAAAGAATTCATAAAACAGATAAAATCTAACTTTGTTTGTTAAGAAAGAGAACTATTGACACATTAAATACACCAAATCACTAAACATTTAATACTTGCAACTATTATTTGCCCGAAGGGACACTTATAGCATTACCATCAATTGAGATGCCCGATTAGCAAAAATCTTGGGAAAAGATGACAAGCTGCTTTAAAACACTTAAACCCCCAAACATTCTCTTAGGGTGTCCCATTTTTTTGTGACTAAGCCGCTAATTCGTATGCACTTTAACACCTCAACCTCCAAATACCTCATTTGCACACATTGCATTTGATACTTATCAACAAGAGCTTATCTCCTTACAATAATATATTTTTCTCTTGGTTGTCTTGTTATTTGTTTCCCTCATGTAACTTATTGAGTGTCAAGAAAAAAAAAAAAACTTATATCATAAATCTTAAATAAAGATAACCGTTCTACTTCAATTCAAAAAGTACTTATACCGTGCTCTCAACTTTAAAATTAATTAAGCAAGGAATATTAGGATTTTTATTTTTAATATTTGGCTTACTATAATGTTGATTTACCATGCTTTATCACAATGAAATTTAATAAAAAATTTAGGATAAATTAAACTTATTTTGCTTTAATATTTAACTAATTACAATTAATTATTTTTAACATTTAAATTATACTCACACTATTTATTTTAAAATGTTTATCACACATTCATAATTTAGTACTTCTTTCAGTACAACTTTCATGATTAAATAGAAAATAATATAATATGACTCTTTACCCTTTTAAACTATATTATATGCTCAAAAATCATTAAATTCTCTAATTCTTACAATTAGAAAAAGAACTCTATCTTCTAATACTATAGTCAAGCTTGATCTCCAAAATTGAAACTAACGTTTAGAAATGAAAAATACAAAAAAGTGAAACAAAAATATTTTGATCTATTCCCTTATAAATTGATATTTTTTAAAATTGTCAAGATTTCAAAGGTAATTTGAATAATTTATATAATTTAAACAGGTAAAATAGAATTCTCATTTTATTTTTTTACGTAATCACACTACTTTTCATTTAATATTACTAACAAGATCATGAAAGTGTTTTAATTGTGACAAATATTTCAAATAAAGAGCATAAGTCTAAATTTTAAATATTAAATTACTAGTAATTAGTTAAATATTAAAAAAGTTAAGTGTAATTTATCATAAATCTAAAAATAAAGAAATGTGTTGTAATTTTTGAAACATGATGGCAGCGGCCACACTGTTTAATTTATTTTGAGGGTGATTAATTCAATTTATCAAAAATAAAAGAGTAGATTTGAATTATATTTAAGTTTTAATATTTTAATTTTGGATCCAAAAATGGATTGGACCTCCGATTCCTATAATAATTTTGAATTTTGTACCAGTAATCAATTAGCCTTAAATCTAACAATAACTCCCCAAACCAAAAACCAGAACAAAAGGCAACAGCCAACCAAGCAATCTCCCGAATCCTATATTTCCGCTTTCATGTCCGATTCCGAGTGTTATTGTCTCTCTTCAAAAGCTTATTAGGGTTTCTGAAATTCTCTCAATCACCGGAAGAGGCTCCCCTCTTTCTCTCTCCTCGCTGCGCCGGAGGTTGGCCCCCCCACCCTCTCTCTTTCTGCATATATGCATTCACATATCCATATACATACATCTACGGAAGTGTTATTTCTCTAGAATTCTTCTGTAATGCTATTATCTCTCTAAAAAGTCCTGTTTTTCTTTTTGTGTTTGAATCATTGAATGCCTGGCTTGTTTCTCGTGAGCGTTACTCTCGGTCTTCGCCCTCTATTTTTGATGTTTTATTTTATTTTTATAAGCTTCACGTTTGGTAGTTAATTGTGAGACAGCAAATTTGATCTCATGTTATACCTGTGTTTGTGTATTGAATTCTCTCCCATATTGTTGTAAGAAATCGATGTCCGTTCCACTTGTTTCTGATTAGTTGCATTGTTGAATTCCTGTTGCATATATTTTTTAATTGTTTTTCTTTTCTCCTGTTGATCAGGGTTTTGATCTTGTGGATCATAGTATTATTTCTACTTTATGTGGTGTTAAAGAGGAATTTGGATTCTGGGTTTGTTATTATTCTTTTTGGAGGTTAGGGGTTTTGGTGTGATTGTGGGTTATTGATTCCACATTTGGGTTAGGTCTGATCTTCTGTGGAAAGAAAGGGTGCCGAGTTTAAATTATGACAACATCTTGGGCTGATTCTGTTTATGCTGAGAATGCAACTTCTGGTTCCTCTGATAACCGGCCAACCAGGTCCACTTATGTACCACCACATCTTCGTAACAGGCAGCCTGCATCAGAGTCATTGGCTCCATCATATAGTGCCTCACCATCTGGTAACGATAGGTTTGGCTCTGGTGGATCTGTGACTCGGTCAAGATGGGGAGGTTCTGGGCCTGATTATGGGCACCAAGGATATAGTGTTGGTGGTCGAGGAGGCGGCACTGGAGGCAGCAGAGGTGGGGGGTGGGATCATCGGAGGGAGCAAGAGATAAACCCTTTTGGTAATGATGATGTCAATCCAGACAGTGCATCTGGTGAACAGGAAAATACTGGTATCAACTTTGATGCTTATGAAGATATTCCAGTGGAGACAAGTGGGGACAATGTGCCCCCTCCTGTTAATACTTTTGCAGAGATAGACTTGGGAGAGGCGCTGAACCTAAATGTTCAAAGGTGCAAATATGTGAAGCCAACACCCGTGCAGCGTTACGCAATTCCCATTTCCCTTGCCGGTAGAGATTTGATGGCATGTGCTCAGACTGGGTCAGGCAAGACAGCTGCCTTTTGCTTCCCAATTATTAGTGAAATTATGAGAGGACAGTTTGTCAGACCAAGAGGATACCGAACTGCATACCCACTTGCTCTCATTCTCTCTCCTACAAGGGAGCTCTCAATGCAGGTAGGGTTGGGACATAAATTATTGCTTTTGGTGTTTGTAACCTTTTCTTTATGGGAAATTTATTATCTTGGTGGCTTTTGATATGCAGATACATGAGGAGGCTAAAAAGTTTTCTTACCAAACTGGTGTCAAGGTTGTAGTTGCTTATGGAGGAGCACCAATCACCCAGCAGGTTATTGTTTGTTTTCAGTCATTAGTTTTCTGGATAATATGGAGCAAAGTGCATTTTAATATGATTACATAATTCTTGTTTTATATTGTGTTGACTGCTATTTTGAGAGGGAGAGAGAGAGAGGTTGCATTTGGTATGGGGGATTGGGCTGGAATGAAATGCTTATTCCCATTCCTTTGTTTGGTATGCTTAAGCCTTTATTTGGGAGAGTGGGAGGGGAGAGGAGGGGAATGGAAATAAAGCAAATGAGAGGGAAGGGAAGGGAATTGAGGTTAGGGTAAAAAATATAGTAAAAAACTATTGTACCCTTTAAAATATATTTATTTGTGATAAAAATGTGGAAATAATAAAAAATGCTCAAGTCAAAATAGAGAAAGCACACTTTAAAAACTTTTCACACCCACCCAAATTAGGGGTGAAAGAAAGCTGGTTGATGTAGGTGAATGGAGGTAAATGCGTCACCTCCATTTACTTCCTTTTGATCCCATTCACCTCCTCCCAAATAGTGGAGGTGAATGGAGGCAAATGCGTTACCTCCATTTACTTCCTTTCAATCCCATTCACCTCCTCCCTAACAATGGCTAAGTGAAGTGAAAGTCCCATTCCCATGAAATGATCATTCCACCAAAATATAACAATGACAATTCCTTCGTTCTAGGGAGGATATCTTGAGATGAAGGTGTATTGTACACATTGTGTGGTTTGAAAAAATGGCATTGGCCTCCTTAAATTTTTGGATTTTGGAGGTTAGGCCTCTTTTGGCTGTTCTGCCATGGTGTTATTATACATACACGGTGTATATAAATACATGTATTGGTACGATCAAAATACTCTTGAGAGTTTTGAGTTCGATTTAACATAAAATCATTTATTTATTTACTTATTATTATTTTTTTTTTTATGTTGACCATATTGTTACTTTTATCTGTTCTACTACCTTAGAAATACTTGGGTTTCTTGTTTTGCAGTTGAAAAACAGCTTGTGTCATTGGTATTTCTTACAGTACTTTGTTGATTTTGATGCTAGATTGATATTATATATTTGAAATTTTGGTGCTTATGATTGATGGCATATTCTGTGTATAGTTGCGTGAGCTTGAGAGAGGAGTTGATATTCTTGTGGCAACTCCTGGGCGTTTAGTTGATTTGCTTGAGAGAGCAAGAGTGTCATTGGAGATGATTAAATACTTGGCCCTTGATGAGGCAGATCGAATGCTGGATATGGGATTTGAGCCTCAAATTAGGAAGATAGTGGAACAAATGGACATGCCTCCACCAGGTGTGAGACAGACGTTGCTATTTAGTGCGACCTTTCCAAAAGAGATCCAGGTTTGTTAATTTCTTTTAGATATTCTTTGGCAATGTTTGACTTTGTATGTTCTTGTCTAATGTTGCTGATTATATTTGTTAATTTTAAGTGATATATGCTTACTAAAGGCTCATAAAGGTTATTGTTGTGCATCCTCTAGAGAGGAAGTCCATGATCATTTTTTTTTAATTTTTTTAATACAATTTGTAGTATAAAACTTTTAAACAGATTGAATTATTACAATAATTAATTAATTTTTTTTAGGCAAGTAAATAGATTATTAAAAAGGCATCAAGGGCATGGCCCCCAATTACGAAAAGGCCTCCACAAACCCACCAGGCTAAAAATCCTTGTTTTCAACAATAGATAGAAGACGATATAAATCCCGTCCCTTCCAATAACCATCTATATAATGTAGCTAAAGATAAACTTTTCATTCTATGCAAAGGGATCTCATTGCCTCGAAAACTTCTTCTATTCCTTGCACTCTTTATCAACCAAACTAAGCAGTATGGAACAATCCGCCGCACTTCCATTGACCCTTTTTTTTTTTTTTTTCAATTGGGTGGCTCAACTATTTTTGAAGAACTTATTTTGTTTCCTTATGATATCAATCACCTTTGGAGTCACTCCAATTCATAATCCCTACTTAATATGATTAGAGGCCTGGGATCAATTCCTAACTTAATGGAGGTTGAGGCTTTCATAGGTGGGGAATAGTACCCCCATTGCGCGTGCCATACTTGGGCCTCAACTTTTGGTTCTCATACTTGAGCCAGACACTCGAAAAAACCTTATAGAGCCCTATGCAAGACTCAGTTCTTGAGGGACGTGTAGAAGCACTCAAAGACATGTCTTGAGGGTTACTTTTTGTAGTTTACCTCTTCAATGGGGGAAATATCCTGGCACAGAAAATTCTGATCTTTGAGCACTGATATTTTGGGGTTTCTCAGAAGCCTTCTTTGCTAGCATTCTTGTGTCTCCTCCACATCCTCACCAATAAAAAGAGAGGTAGGATACCCAATCAGCCCAACCATCAGTGCCAAGATTAATAGAATTTATTTTTTTTTTGGGTTGTTTCAAGAAAGTTGTTTCTGTGCCTTTCTGAAAGAGATCATGGTTATTGTTAATTTTCCTATAGAATTCCTTGTTAGTTCATTTACTTCCCTACTCAAGCTCATGAAAAATATCATTTATTTCTCCATACATGAAATTTGGTTATCTTTTGCTCCAATTTTTATGAAATATGATTGTTAAAACTTTTAAAAAAATTGAACTATCAATCTGGTCCTTGAACTATGAGACAGAGTAAGTTGACCAATCAAGTTGATTTTTGGTACTAGTTTAGTTTTTGATTTTTCTTATATCTATTTTTGCTAGTTTCTGATTTGCTAGTTTTTGTATGCTAATTTAGTTCATCTAATTATTGCTAATTGCTATTGGGTAGATTATTATTTTGCACATTCTAGTGTTTGATGCTAGGGTAGTTTGGAATAAGGTCAAGGGAATTCTTTTTGCAGATTGGCACTTCATTTTTCAAATTAATATAACTGAATTTTTGCCTGCTTTTGATTGGTACGCAGAGACTGGCATCTGATTTCCTTGCAAACTACATATTTTTGGCTGTTGGAAGAGTTGGTTCGAGTACTGATTTGATTGTTCAAAGAGTTGAATACGTTCACGACTCTGACAAGAGAAGCCACCTGATGGACCTTCTTCATGCACAAAGAGATACTGGAGTTAATGGCAAGGTATGCTCATTCAATATGGATTTACTTATATAATGCGGGTTTCTTCAGCTGGTATTTAGGCATGTTGGATCTTGTCTATTTTGATAACTTACTATCTAGTTATGTGCTGTAATTCTAGTGGCCTAATAAAAGAGGAAAGAGAGAGAAGGGGAGAGGAAAAAGAAGAGAATTATTAGGGTGGAACACTTTTAACTATGATTGCTCGTGCTTAATATGTATTTATAGAGATTCTATATTTGGTCTCAATGAATGGGCTTTCTGTGAGTTATTGACACCTTCGAATTTTGCAGCAAACGCTGACTTTGGTATTTGTGGAAACAAAGAAGGGAGCTGATTCATTAGAACATTGGTTGTATATGAATGGTTTTCCTGCTACTACTATTCACGGTGATAGGACACAGCAGGTAGAATAGATTTCAGGATACTACTGCACTGGTAGTTTCCAATTTTTATTTAGAATAGAGCTATCCTGGATATTTGGCCGTCTTATTCCGGTGTCAGATAATGCTCGGTCTTTTGTTTCCCCTTTTTCTTTTTTAATTCAGGAACGAGAACAAGCATTGAGATCTTTCAAGTGTGGACGGACACCAATTTTAGTAGCGACAGACGTTGCAGCACGCGGTCTTGATATTCCTCTTGTGGGTCATGTGATCAACTTTGACCTCCCTAACGACATCGATGATTATGTGCACCGGATAGGACGGACGGGGCGAGCTGGCAAGTCGGGCTTGGCGACCGCTTTCTTTAACGATAACAATTTATCGATGGCGAAACCACTAGCTGACCTGATGCAAGAATCGAATCAACAAGTGCCAGCTTGGCTCACTCGATATGCAAATCGGGCACTTTATGGAGGGAGCAAAAGCAAACGGTCTGGTGGAGGCGCCCGTTTTGGTGGTCGCGACTTCAGAAGGGAGAGTTCTTATAATCGCAGTGGAAGTGGCGTGGATTACTACAGCGGTAACAGTGGTGCTGGTGGTTATGGTGGTGGCGGTTATGGAGGGGGATATGGTCCTGGAGTGACCAGTGCATGGGATTAGTGTCCCACAACAGAGTAAATATATTTTGGTCGTATATATATTTGTATATATTTTTACCATAAGTTAATTCAAGGATAGTTTTGTTTTGCCTTCTTTTTTTTTTTTTTTCTCCCCAAAATGTACTTCCCTCTCCTTCATTATGCAATGCCCTTTTCTTGTGGTGGTTGCTGACCTTGGAAGATATGTAGGATGGTGGTTAGAAGCCACTGACAAATTAGGGTATATTTATATATATATATATATAAGTCATGTATTTTCCCCAGTGATTAGTTCTGGGGAAGAGTTATTTGAGTAGAGGGGAAGTCGATGCATTGTTTTTTCCCATGTGGTTGCTAAATTAGGACATGTTATTTAATTTGTCTCAGTTTCTAGCTTTGCCTATCTTCCTTTTATGGGTATTGAAGGTTGGAGGGTATGGTTACGTTACGGAACTAATTCAAAATATGCTGTGTGCTGGTTGGAAATTGTGAACAGTAAGGTTTTAAGACACCGAGTGTAATGACAGTTGCCAATATTTATTATTTTTATTATTAAGAGTAATATTATTTTATTAAAATTTATTGTCAGACTGAGGTGATTGATTATGAATCAATTAATTTCAAAAAATTAACACACTAAACTTTGATTTTATTTATTATTTAACTAATGTTGACTTGTGCGATAGATGAAACTGTATAATATTCTTTTATTGATAAAAAAAATTAATTTTTAAATATGTTATAAAATATTTTAATAAAGTTGTATAATTTTATAAAATATTTTATTTTCTTATGTTAATGTTAATCAGCTGGTAAATTGACCAAAGTTGGGCTTCTATGAGTCCTAAAAAAATTATATTTTGTCATATCCTCAATTTTAAAAATCAAAATACATAAAAGATGAAACCTATTTAATCGACTTAATCTCTTTTTTATTTCAAGTTATTTGTTAACTTCAATATATATTTTTATTTTTTTAATTCTTAACCCATTTTGCAAAATTAATTTAGTTGAAAATACTACAAATCTTAATTGTATTAAAATAAATTAAAAAAAAATAATTCAAATACTAAGTACTATTAATAATGTTTTCAACCAAATAATCAATATGATTAATTTAACTTTAAAAAAAATTTAAAAAAATTACTTTCCAACATAATTAACATTTAGTCACTTTTAAGTGCAATCAATAGTAGAAAATTTTTTTCTTTATAATTTTAAATTTAAACTATACTAAGAGTTTCTATTGTGAGAGTTGGATTTTTTTTTTTTTAATTTTAATTAATATTAAGTCATTTTTTAAATTATTTTTCAAGCTTAATTATTATATAGTTTTTTTTCTGTGTGTTTTTAAAGTTAGTTTCCAATATGTTCAAAATATATAAATTTTACAACAATAGTAAACAATATACAAGCGGGCCTATTTTAGGAACCCATTTACTCATTTCATATTACTTCTAAATTTAAGATTGGAATGAAGGAGAGGAGAACCGAAGATTAGAATGAAGAAAAAGAGAAGAGAAAAATATTCTTTTAATATTAAATATAGACATAGATATAGATTAGATTACATACTTCTAAACCAAGTTCATAGACCTTTTTTTTTCCCTAATCAAATTAACTATTTTTAACATTATTAATTCATTTCGCAATTACTTCTCTAGCTGAAGTGTTCAGGCTGTGCTGCCTCAGCAAAATCACAGTATGCTCTACGCATTGCCTGCTGCTAGCTGTGCATTTCCCAATAGAAAACCTGAGAAGAAAATAGCCAATATTAGGAAAATATATTCATTTATTCATTCTTCCAATAAATATAGAAATCCTCATGAGGGTAGGGAATAAATAAATAAATAAAAAAGAGGCTTTTGTCCCTAAGTATGCAGGATTGCACAAAAATTCTTCAATCCATTCAGCCAAAACAATTACTTCCCTAACCCATGCACCATTAAAGGAAGACTTCAGTTTTTCAAAAAATAACTTTAAATTCATCTTTCAAAAAAATAAAATAAAATAAAAAAATAAAAACTTTGAAGTCTTTTTTGCTAACAATGACTTCAGCATCTCTCAAATCAGAGACTCTTTAGTGGAATTGGTGATTTGTCTAAAAAGGATTTGGTTGATGTTGGTGGAAGTTCATCACTGCTTTCAATGCAGCCCAAGCTCATCAGTACAGAAGGCAGAAGAAGATGAGTTAATGGAATTGGCGAAAGATACTTCAAGGAATATCTCACGGCCATCCTCCATTGCATGGCTGGACAAAGGCTCTGCCGGTCTGAACTGGTTGCCGGATACAGGATTAGTTATGAGGAGGAAGATTTTTGCCCACATTCTTCAGATGATTGATCTGGGCTGGACTGAATTTTGTAATATGGGAAACTATAACATGGCTTTGTTGTTGGATCATTCAGTTGGAAACTAGAAACGAGATGCTTTCTGACAGGAAATCATATTACACATTAATGGGTGATTTTAGCCTGAAGTCATCCTTTGCAAAGACGACTTTATCCCATTATTTATTTTTTTCTTTTTATTGTGTCCAAGGTGGAGGCCACTATTAAAGTCATAGTTTGAACTTTGAATGGACTACTTCTAATGGAGCAAGGGTTAGGAAATTGTGCAATCCAGCATGCCTGAGGCAAAAGCCTCAGGACAAAAAGCACAATCTGGAGGGGCACAAAAGTCTAGATTAAGCAGGCGTTACATGCCAGAAAACCTAATGAATCAATACACCCGATTCATAGTTGAGCTCGACCAATGTTAGATTAATGTCAAAGACGGCACGGATTCATGCCCATAGATGCAATGGGAACAGAGAGAATAAAGACATTTAAAGTGCTATGATGTCAATCCTTAAAGCAGTGTGAAGTAAATTAAAGATCACAAAATTATTAGAAATATGCCAAGAACCAATCATGATGCTATTGCAGTTCCCTAGTAATGATAAGAGTATATGTTTCTAAGAGCTGATGCTAATTGCCTTCAGGAATCAAGAAACCAAGGGCAATGAAGGAATTTTAAAAATGTTAACACAATACACACCAAATCGATGTTGTAGTGTAGTATAGGTTACCTTCTTAGTGGCTATTTGGTGTTTGATTTTTGTTATATTTAGGAAATGAATACTAGTATTTGGCATTTGATTTACATGGCCTCTTTTGGATTTTCTTGAGCTAATGAAGGTATAGTACATAGTTTGGATGGCTAAGCTTTGCTCTTGCAGGGCTTTTATGTTTAGGTTGCATCCTCTAGATTCTCTTAATATAACTTGTTACTAATACAAAGACGACTGCTGATTATGACAGCCATGGCATAGATTCAGCATTTTGTGCACTAGTTATTTTTTAAAGCACAATGGGTTATTGCCAAGATCTTTTTTCGTTTTTTTTTTGGGTAATTGGTTATTGCCAAGATATTATCCCTTTACATCCGCTAACATAAATTGTTATTACCAAAGAACATAATTCATTCTGTTTTGTGCTGCGATAAAAGAGCATTAGCAAACCTTGTGATGTAATGTAAGAAAACACGAGCATAGAAAACGAAGTTCTTTAGAGTCGAGTAACATAAAAACCTTGAATAGCATAGCTGTAGAAAGTAAAATCTATATACTCCATTAATAAAAACCAATAGCTAAAAGTGCTATTTAGATAGACAACCAACCTCAAAGGAGAAACCCTTTTCCATTTCAGAGGCAACCCATGATTTTTGTTTTTGTAAGGGATGAAACACTAATCTTCATCAGAATCCACTTCACCCTCTGAAGTTTGTTCCTCATAGCATTCATCGCTGGCCTCAAAATCTCCTTCCTCAGAGTTTTCTTCTTCCATCCCAGAAAACCCATCATAAGCCAAATTATCCAGCTCAGGTATCATGTCCAAACCTTTATTCCGATAAACCAACCCAGTTCTCATTACATAATAAAATTTCTCTCTTAAGCGAATGAGCGGATGCGGATTCACTACTCTTCCCCGCTGGTAGCCTTCCTTTAGTGCCACGGTAGTAGTCTTACACTTCAACGAGAGATAGAATATCCCCGGATACCTTGTAAAGATACGCGTAAACTTGTGAGGAAGATTCAACTCGTCTCTCAAGCTTCTCAAGTAGTTCCTCTTAGTCTTCTTGTACATAGTCAAGCTCAAAAACTCATGTAAGACCCCAACGACCCTCTTCTCCATAAGCTCGCTATTCGGATCAATTCTACTAGAGTCCTCATATGGTGAAATGTAGGGCAACTTCTGAAACTCCTCCATCCATGCCCTTACTTTCTTTTGCCCTCCATAACCCCTCGGAAAACTCATTGGAAATGCCAACGCAGTTTGCCCCCTCTTAAATTGCCTGTATTCACCACTACCCAATTCCTCATTTTCATTACTCTTCTGCAGCTCAGAAACCGCCAATTCTTGGCACCATTGCTCGAGTTTCAAAGATAACAACCCATTGGGCCCCTTAACAAGCTGAAAACGATCCGGGTACTTGCTAACAAGATTTCTATGAAAATCATCGGGCAAACCCAGGTCCCATCTCAAAGGCTGGAGTGACCGAAGAGGTAGCATTTTGTTCTTGGTCATCATAAGGACCCGAGAAAGCCGCTGGATCGTATCGGCTTCGTGGGTCTGATAGAGCCTCTCCTCCAGATTGTGCAAAGTGGTAGCAACGTTAGTGAGGCGGAAACAGGGCAAGCTAGGGTACCTGGGGTGGGGGAACTCTTCGAAGAGAGTTGGGAAGCGGCGGATGAAGCGGAGGGTGGGGACGGTGAGGCCAAGGAGCTTCTGCCAATCGGAGATGGACTTGGAAGTGATGAAGCTGGTGGAGGATCGATTGATGGCGTCCTTGAGGAGGCAAGCGGCTTTGAGATCGGTGTGGGTGTCGATAATGTGGTCTAGGCCCCGGTTTTTAACCCATTTCAGACGAACTTTCACTAGGGTTCGCAATTGCTGGTGAAGAAAATTGGACGGCTCGTACTGCGGCGGCGTCGGGTTGTATCTTAGCATTAAAAACGACAAACCCTTGCTTCTCAGCTTCATCTATCTATCTTTGTGAGTTTTAGAGAGAGAGAGAGAGAGAGAGAATTTGGAAGATGAAACAGGATTGAGGTCCGCTTGAGGCACAGAGAGGGGCTACAATAGCAGAACTACAGCGGCCGCCCGTCGTCTACTTAAGCCCCATTGGTAATTGAAGGGGTGTTTGCGTGAAAAACTTTAAAAAATTTTAAAAATTTTTATTTTTTATCTCACTGTACGTATTAAGAATCTAA
This sequence comes from Pouteria glomerata, assembly GCA_035590655.1. Classification (NCBI taxonomy): domain Eukaryota; kingdom Viridiplantae; phylum Streptophyta; class Magnoliopsida; order Ericales; family Sapotaceae; genus Pouteria; species Pouteria glomerata. The sequence goes on from JAVXUM010000021.1 coordinate 27,567,445, forward strand.
AAATTATTTCATTTTATTTCACTTTTTATCATACCAAACACCCTCTTACTATTCCTTTTGTTTGTATTTACAAATTTTTAAAAATTAGCCATAAAAAGTAAACTTATTTTTATTTTTTTACTTTTTTGGTTAAAAAATAAAAATATAAATAAAATTATATTTTTCTTTTTCTTTTTAAATATTTTTCAATTTTAATACTTTATTCATTTTTATTACAACATATTAGAAGAAAAATAATAATTTACTATTAAAATAATTTATTTTATTTAAAAGGAAAAAATGATAACTAAAAATTAAAAATGAAAACAGCTAAATATAAAAATAATACAAAGAGGCCATTTTGCCTAGGAATATATGCAAATTAATTAAGGGTATTAACTTTGAAAAAACTTTTGTCCTAATTACTAAACTCAAATTGATTAAAATTTTACTTATCATTTTGGGTGTGTTTGAAGTAATATATGAAATTGTAAAAATTATATAATGAATAAAAAATTTAAATTTTATATTCTCATTATATGTATTTCTAAAAATTTATAAAGTTTTATATTTTTTTTATATCACTTGAAATACAAATTGTACAAAATGGGTGTAAAGAATATATTTTTTAATAGTATTATTCAAGGGCAAATATTCTACGTAGAATACCATTTGGTGGATCATCGCTCCCCAAACCATGTTGAAAAAGCCTCGCCTCTTTTCCTTTCTTAAAAGATAAAACAATAGGGATGAGACTCTGTCTGTCTTCATTCACAAGGAGTAGGAAAAACACATTTTAATTGCAAATATTAACACTGGTGATGCGTTTAGTTTAAGAAAGTTACTTAGAATAATTATTTCCTTTGGGAGATTTTGTAGCCTAACGACTTCGTTTATTGTCGACGGTCTCATACAATTCCCCATGTATCCGAAATGAAAACAAACAATACTCAAGCTACAAAATTTCAACATGACAAAAAATTAGGTAAAAAAAACTCATGTTATCTCTCTCATTGTTTGTTTCACCCCCAACAAACCAATGCTAAGGCGAAAAGATGCACAATCAAGAGAGACAATCATTCAACCTCTTCCTACTTCACGTTGACAATCTTGATTATGGAAGCAGTCCCAATTCGGTGGAGTGCCACAACCGCATCTCCATTCTTGCAGATACCACTTGCCTTGGCATGTTGGAGCGCAAAATCCAGAGCTTCTTCTGTTGATTCTGCATGAGAAGCCCTAGCAGATCCCGCACACAAAACTGGAATCAAACCCTTAAATATGAGGCTGTGCCTCGCCGGAGATTCGTCGCTGCACGACCAATCAAAGGAATCGGTCTTGATCTCCGGGACGACCACAGACAGTATCGGCATGCAAGGCCTGTACTTGGACACTAATCTTGCAGTACTCCCTCCCCTCGTCAGAACCAATATAAGAGCCGCTTTTGCTGAGTTAGCCGTTCGAACGGCAGAAGAGGCTAAGCTCTCCAATGGGCTCATTGGCACAGGGGCATTCGCTATAATCCTTTTGAAAGCGTTCCCGTAATCAGTTGAGCTCTCTGCTTCCACGCATATTTTAGCCATCGTTCGAACGGCGATTTCTGGGTAAGCCCCGGCAGCCGTTTCGCCGCTCAGCATGACACAGTCTGTGCCGTCGAGAACTGCATTGGCAACGTCTGTAGCCTCTGCGCGGGTTGGCCTCGGAGATTTGATCATTGATTCCAACATCTGGGTTGCTGTTACCACGGGCTTTCCTTTGATGTTGCACTTGTAGACCATCACTTTCTGTGCTAGAAATATCTTCTCTATTGGAATTTCCATTCCCAGGTCACCCCGGGCAACCATGAAGGCGTCCGTGTTGGCAAGGATGTCGTCGAAATTTGCCACCCCTTCTTGATTTTCAACCTGACAAGAAAGTTAGACATTAAAGGTTCTGAGGATATAGAGTTCCAACCTCTGAACACCTTGGACAAAACACACACAAATTAAACAAGAAAATTTGACAGTGAATTCAACCTATTCATAGTAAATATTCAAAACCAGGGCTAAGGAGATGTTTGGGAGCTCAAATTTTATAAAAATTTATAATTTTTATGAATTCTGACAATTCAACTGCTTTCGTTTTTTGGATGTATTGAAAGATCATTTGAAGTTCTAAAAAATTCTAAAATTCTTTACAAATTTTCATTAAATTAAAATTTTCTTATTTACTATGCAAATGTCGAGTTGTAATTTTTATAAATTTATACAAATTTTTTATAATTTCAGATACTCCCTTATTACTCTTCATAACTCAATGTGAATAAAGTTAACACATTAATGCAAAACCGTTCAAACAGGTCATTCGGAACCATTAGAATGGATTGTGTAACAGAAAGTTCTATCCAACACCAAAAAGTGACTAATACAATGGACACTTTATATCAAAAAGTGTTGAATGTGAAACATCTATCTTATTTAAAAAGATTTTGTCAATTCAATTACCAAAAAGTAACCAACGTCGTTATACTTTTACTAAATTTTTTTGGTCCTCCAAACACCCCCTAATTCAACTTACAAACCTCCAACGGTCCAAAGAAAAAAGGCCTGAAAGCAAGTTGGGCATAAAATCCAGACCTTCCAAACGTAAATAGCTTTTTATTTTCTTGACGACAAACCTTGGACATGAGAAGGATACTCTTTGCGTGTTCTCCCAGCAGCTTGCGAACCTCCACGAGGTCAGAGCCTTTGCGAACAAAAGACAGCGCAATCATGTCAATTTTATTAGGAATCCCCCATTCTAAGATGTCGACCTTGTCTTTCTCAGTCAAAGTAGGGAGATCCACAATTACCCCGGGGAGATTGACATTCTTCCTCTCACCAAGAAGAGCTGTGTTCTCGCAGCGGCACTGGACCAAACCATTTTCCTTATCGCAAGCCAGAACGGTAAACGTGATCGTGCCGTCCGCACAGAGTATCGCACTACCTGGTTTTACGTCCTTGGCTAACTTATTGTAGCTCATGGAGATCATGTTTTCGTCACCCTTGATGCTGTAATCAGTGGAGACGGTGATCTCTTGACCCTTTGTCAATTGGATTGGCTTCCCATCTTTCAAAAACCCAGTTCGAATCTCGGGACCCTGCCACGTCAAGAAGAACAACAGGAAAAAAAAAAAAAGAACCAATAACTTTTTTAGGAGAATCCACAAAGCCTGGACAGGAAATTAATTCCCAAAAAAAAAAAAAAACACTCTGATTCCCAAATCGAAGGGAATCCATTGGGGGGTTGAAATCGCCTACGTTCTATACTGACTACATTCTTTATTAAACAAGATCGGCCTCTCAAAGCCAACAACTTACAAACGTGGATATATTTTTTATTTTGAAAACTAACAGAGATTGCTTCATGATTTTACTTGCGGCATGATACATATACGCGTTTGGAGGTATAAAGTTGAGAAATAAAAAGTGGATTGGTGATTTTTTTTTTTTTTTTTTTTTTTATCATTTGAATTGTAAATTAAAAATAAAAAAAAATAAAAAAAAAAAATTATT
>JAVXUM010000021.1:27620883-27631730 GCA_035590655.1 Pouteria glomerata
AAAAAAAAAAAAAAAAAAAGAGCGGGGATAAGCGGGGAGGAAGAAAGTTGGATGTAGAGACAGTTCCTCTTTATCTGGATCTAAGGCCCGGTATGAAAAATAAAAAAGTTAATTTTTTCTATATTTGAGAAGGAAGAAAAAAAAGTTAATTTTTTAATAACTAATTTTTTAACTTTTTATTAATTTGATATTTTTTTCTTTGGATATTTAAAAGAAAGTTAAAATATAAAAGAATAAATATAATATTTTAAAAAAAAATTAAAAAGTTAGTAATTTATAATTTAACTACCAATTAGGAGTTTCCAAACAAATCTAACAGAGCTGATCCATTTTGAGGGTATGGTGATGAGATGACATTAATATCCTCGAGAGCCATGAAAATGGATTTTCAGTTTTGAGTTGGAACGGTAGAGGGGTGCGCCAGACCTTTACAGTTCAATATTTAAAAAATTTAATCAATTTTTATAAACCTAATTTAGTTTTTTTTATTGGAAACTAAATTTAGTTTGGATAAGCTTAATGGTTTGGGTATGTGTGCAGGGCTTAAAATTTGTAATGGTGTTGGTAAAATTTTGTTGTCGGGTGGATGCTGTAGGTAGAAGTGGTGGCTTATGGGTTGTATGGGATGAAACTTGGGCTGTTTAGTGCGTTATAAAATGGTAAAATATTTTAAAAAATTTTAAAATTCTTTATTATTTTTTATGCTTTCACACTTATTACAACTTTAGAAAAAATTATATAATTTGAGTTCGATTAATAGAATAACTGTAATTTTTTTTTAATGTGACAACTGTCATCCAAACCATCAAATAAGACTCATTTATCAATATTTTTTAAAGAGATTTCAAAAACGTTCGGACGGATTTCAAAACCATTCTAACGGATTTTTCTGCAAAAATCAATATCTTTTATTATTCATATCTGAAAAATTAATATCTTTTATTATTTATCTCTAAAAAATATGATTTACCATAAAATACTTAAATATCACTCAAATCATATTTTTTATTATTTTTTGTTACACCAAACACCTGCTTGTAATGTCAAACTTTTGAAGATGAAAGGTATATTATTTTGAATGCAAGTTTGTTTGGTCTTTATTTTTATTTTTTTACGGTATTCCAGTTTTGGGAAAAAGAAAAGAGTCGTGGCAAGAGATTCAAGGAAATACAAATGGTACAACACCTGTTGGGTAATTTATGCATAATAATAACAATAATGATGATGATAATTATAATAATAATAATTAATAAAAAAATTAAAATATATCTTAATTAAAAATTTACCACTGTCACATTATTTCAATATATTTTTTATAAATTAGCATTTTCCAAATACAAAACACGTCGACCCCACCGTAAAATAATAATTTAAAAAAAATTATACAAAGGAAAGAAAAGAAACGCACAGAAAACCATGCTGGGGTTCTAGCAGCCATTGCACACTTTTGGGCTTCCAATCGGCCCACAAACACAGCCCAACTCAATCTATGAAAGAGCAACTGACGAACCAGGGCATCTGTTGGGGAGAAGGTAACCTGTACTTCCGAGCTACCCAATTCAATCACTTCACTCCAAGGTTCGCTCTCTGCAACCCTTTTCCTCCTACTTCCAACATTGAATTACATACATACATTGATATATATTTGTGTGTGTGTACAATTGGAACATCTTTATTTTAGTTTCATAACATGTTTTACTTTACCCGTTGCTTTTAATTCTGTTGTTCAACACTCATCTTGTGATCTTAGGGCTTTATGATAATACATGATGATTTTTTTTTTTTCAATTATCAATATAATACATGTTGAATAGATGATATTAAATTCTTAATCCAGGTTCTGGTGAGAAAGTGAGGTTAGTTTGCTGCTGATCTTGCCAAGTTGGGAATTTCACATGAATTGCTGTTCATAGGCTCGTGTGAGCAAGTCTTTGTTTAAATAATCCTAATTTTACAATTTCTATGGATTTAAGTGATGCTGGTGGAGTTATATTCTTTGTTAATCTTCTGGTCATGGGTACTCTTGTTGTTTGAATTTATTTTTGTTGAATGTGATATTCATTTTTCGGATCGATTTGTAGATTAGTTCGTTATATAGATTGTAACGCTTTTTCAAAGTGGAGTAGTGAGGAAAAAGTGGGGTAGAGATGGCCATGTTTTCAGTGATCAATTTCTGGAGATTATAAGTATTTAGGTGGTGGAAAATCCAGGCAGGAAAAAGTCCAAAAAGAACCAAAAGTTGGTGTTGAAGTGATGTAAAAAAAATGACGTGGAGAAATTTGATTGGAGAAAGCTAGAAACTTTTGGAATTTTTTAAAATTTTGTGGAAAATTAATCACGTTTTTTGGAATTTAAAAACCAAATGCCATAGGAGTAAGAAAAAACGTAGTAAGTAAATGCTGGTAATAGTTGAGCATTGAAATTTTAGGTACATAAATAACAGCATTTTCATATTAAGAAATGCTGGCTATGGATTTCATATCTTCCCAAATTTGCATCTTTTATTTGTTTTAAATTTTAAAAATTGGCATTCCTGTGTTATTGATGACAGGGGCATTGAGTAAATGGCTTGCACATCTTTGAGTACGGATGGAAAGATTAAATGAAAGGATTTGAGGTCTGGTGGACGAAAGTGGGCTAATGCTTAAGCACCAATAGACAATCACAATAGCTCACCTTAAACCCTAGATATTCATTCTAGGATTTTATATATTTATATAAAATAAAAATATCCCCATGAAGTCTATTTTCTTACCATCCTCTTTCCTCTTTCATCCTCCAGCTCTCCTTAAGTCTGCAACTTGTCTTCTTTCGCAGCTACAATATAATAGCTGCTATCTTAACTACCCAAATGGTAAGCACCTCTCTTCTCTTTCATTCCTGCCCCCAATTGTTTCTTCTCATTCCTCACACTGTCATCGGTCTTCTGCTGTTGGTGCTACAACTCCTTCAAATGAGGGAGCGATCTCTGTAATTAATTTCCAAGATTTTGTGGAGAAAGATTGGTCATTTCTTGAAGCCGACGATACAAATTCTGATGTGGAGCATAAACGGAAGACTGACCGAATAATCTCTGCAGGAGATATTCAAGATAATTCAAGGGTTTTGGTTTCAATTGGTTCTGAATGTTTTGTGGACCAAATAGTCAAATCATTCCCCTCCCAACTATTGCTTGTTGTCCACGACTCCCTGCTAGTATTAGCCTGCATCAAAGAGAAGTATGACATGGTTAAGTGCTGGCAAGGTGAACTGATTTATGTGCCAGAGAAGTGGGCACCGTTCGATGTGGTGTTTCTTTACTTCCTGTCTGCTTTGCCCTTTAAACTTGATCAGGTTTTTGGTGCACTTGTTAAAAAATGTTTGCCAGGTAAATTTTCTAGTTAATAATTTCTTAACTTTTAGTTTATTTTTATATTTTTTTCGCTCTTCATTTGATATGAATACTCAACTATGTCAAACTCCCACATATTATATGATGGCATTTGTATTCATGGGCGGATCCACGTCTTGAAAGTAAAATTTTTGTAGAAAATAATATAATTTTTAAAATATTTTTATACTTTTACCCCCATAAAATATATCTCTTAAAACAGATTGTCCCTATACCTCAAACAATTTACAAATTTTGCCTCCACTGAAAATAAAATTTCTATAGAAAATAGTATAATTTTTAAAGTATTTTTATACTTTTGTTTCCATAAAATATGTCTTTCAAAATAGATTGCCCTATACATTAAAAAATTTATAAGTTTTGGCCCTATTTTAAGGTCAAATATATTGTCTTTACTTGTTGACTTGAACTCATTGACATAAAATCTTGAATCCGCCACTCTTTGTATTCCTTTCCTGGAAATTTCCCCTTTGAGTTCAACCCTTATACTAAACATGGATTTATCGTTGTGGAAAGAAAGGAAAATTGTATGAAGGCATAATAATGTGAAAATATCAAATTTATGAAATTTTTTTACGTGAGTTAGAAAAATGAGAAGGAAATGAACAGATGTTTGTCCCCCAAAAATAATAATAATAATAATAATAATTTTTACATGGTTTAGTGTAAAAAATAAAAAAGATGAAAAAAAATTAAACAAGCTAGTAAATTTTATTTTCCCTCCATTTGTCTTTTTGCCCCTCAAATGCATGTTTCAAACATAGCGAATTGCATATTAATGTAAAAATATCTTTGGGATTCCTTTTAATTGCATAGTTTGGTAATCAAAAAGATTTCACTCTTTCATAATAATCTCTTTTATGGGCATTTGATGTGTTCTTCAAAGTTAAAATGGAGAAGCTGGACTTGAATTGATTGTCCCTTCCTTCTAGTTTGGTGTATTTGGTTCTAACAATGTGTTGTATAGGTGCGAGAATTGTGATCAGTCATCCCCAAGGGAGGGAGATGCTGGAACATCAAAGACAACAATTCCCGGATATGGTAATCTCTGACTTGCCGGATAGGATGACATTGCAGAAAGTTGCTGCAGATCATTCATTTCAGATCGTTGAATTTGTTGATGAACCTGGCTTTTACCTGGCTGTATTGAAGTTTTAAGGGAAAGGAGTTGGGTTAATAGTTGATCAACAAATCCTGAGCTTGACTTCGAAAAAAATGTAACAGTTTTGTGTGCAATTGATATTGTGGTTAATAAAAACTGGATTCACTTTGACTGCTTAGTTCATTCCTTTTTTTTTTTTTTTTGGCATTCTTTGTTTCTTTTCTAAGTCTGAGGTTGTGTATGTTTGGCTATAAAGAGGTCACGGTTCACATGAATTTGAATTGAAGCTAGAAACATTCAAGGACTATCATCCCTGCTGTGTAAGCTTATGTTTCTGCAAACATATATAATAGAAATACTTCAGAACAAGATGGAGAAACTAGTTTGTTGATATGTGTGTGTATATATATATATATATATAGAGAGAGAGAGAGAGAGAGAGAGAGATTCTCAAGCATTTTGAACCTAGGAAAAACCATTGTTTTGAGCTAAAACCTCCGTACTTCAATTATCCATCTCATTCTCATGCACTAAACGAAAAAAGAACTGCACCAGTTTGCAGAATTAAATATAACTGCATTTCTACAATACTGAAAGTTGCCTGAAGAGTTCATATTTTTTAGACGACTCTCTGAAACGAGTTTCTGCTGCAAGGTGCAAGATATATATATATATATATATGCGCCAAGAAAAGCTCCATTAAAATTAAAAGACAAGAGGACAGACCTCGTACAGCAAACCTTAAAACTTTAGACAACTCTCAAAACCTTTTTCTTCCTTTTCTCTACATTAGGAAAAACAATGGCACAAATTGAATAAAATAAACCAATCAACTAAAACATAAAATATGCTGAAAATTTTCTCAAAGCAAAGATTATTGTGTTCGAATATAAAGTACTCAAACTTCCATCACCATCAAAAAAAGAGGATAGGGACTGAAATCTCGAACAGCCACCAAACACCTCAAAATACCATATCAGAAGAATGAAAACTTTATCCCGTTACTCGCTGCAAATAAGTTGTATTCTTCAACGGTATCTTTCTTATTGCAATCATGGTCATCCCCAACATGATCTGCAGATGAATTTGGACCAAGATCTCCAACAATTCCATCTTTAGGAGGCACGGGATTCAATTTGTATTCAGTTGAAAGAGCTACAGGACCACCAAAATGGAAGAGGGAAAAACCTGAATTTCGCTTTTCCAAATTGTCGGATTTCCCATTTGGCCTGCCATCATCACCTCCTGGCAGTTCTTCCATAGGACATTGTCCTGCTCGAATAGCCTTCTCCATGTTAGGTTCACCAAACGATTCTTGCAGCCCACACGGCTTAGAAATCCTAGTTTGATCCTTCAAGTTCGCCCCATTGGCTTTAGCGATGGGCTGGTAAACAGGGACTTGACCTGGGTTAAGCGGTGGAGGATTAAGATGCTGCAGGGCACCATACTGCATGAAGCATGAATTCCCGCTCAAACCATATCCGTAAGGGCTAGCAAATACATAATGGTTGGGAGGAGGAAAAGGAATCAACCCATTAGCAGGAGCCGCTGGCCAAGAAACTGGACTCTGATGGTAATAACCCATTGCCGGAGGAGCTTGAAACATCGGAAAGGGTATGCTCTGGTTGTGCATTGTGGGAAGTAATCCTTGTTGATGAGAACCAACATTGACATTTGTTCTTCCACTCCCAAGGCTTTGAACTGCTTTTGCTGGTGAATTTATAGACAAGTTACTTTTTACAGTGTCTGGTTCAGACGCCTTCCCTTCCTCTCCAATCTGTTTTTTCTCTGTTACAGTATCAGGACACTCGTTGAAGTTACTTCGTATGCATATTAAAGTTTCTCTTCCCTCTGAGTGTTGGCTTGCATCTTCCGAATCTGATGATGACAAGGATTCTGGATTTGGGGAGTTTGAAGATGTATTGCTGTCTCCCTCACTAAGGCAAGATGAACAGTTGTCAGAATTGGAAGTAATGCTCATTAAAGGATCTCTGGTCCCACCTGAGGGAGACGTAGCAGGACAGAGTTCAAGGTCTTTATTGACAGCTTCCTTTGAACAGTGACTAGCCACTGCATCTACATGGAAGTTCTGGTAGTTCTTCTCCATTCCAGGGCTGGAGCTTCTTGGTACCTTCAAATTGTTCTCCTTCTGACTGGGTTCCTTCAATTTTTCGGTGATTTCATCAGAGCAAATTGCACCAGAAATCTTAGGAGTATCGGGTTCGTGATCTTTGGCCTTGAAAGAACATGACTGCAATGTAACATCAGTATCCGAGTTGCTCCAGGGATACTTCCTCTGTGATTCCATGGGTTCCCAAACCTTCTTCATATGACGTGAATCTCTAGAGAAAGGATTATTCCCTGTAATAATCTTGCTTTTGGTTCTGCCACAATTATCGCGTAAGTAGTCCATTTGATTATATTTGCCCCCACGATAATATGGCTTTGATGTATCCAGCACAGATTCTGCCTTACTCACAGATTTGGTCTCCCGGCCTCTTCTGGTCATGGAAGCATGCGTCTCTGCCTTTGATTTGTAATCAGTGTGCTGGTTACAGCTGCAAGCATGGAAATCATATCTCTCGCTTGTCCGGTTGTTGGCACAGTAAAACTTGGGACCACAATATCTAGTGTTGGACTTTGTGGAATTACCTGTCAACTGTTTATTCAATCCATTGGCACTCTTCGAAGAAATGTAAAAATTATCACCGTGTTGTCTACGCTCTGATTTATTAACCCTGCCTTCTGAGACGACCACAAATCTCTGTCTGTCAGACCATTTCAAGGTTAGATCCAACTGATATTCTTTCCGAAATTTCAGTTTTCGATGAGATGCTTCTGAGTGATCATTTGCAAATGAGCTGTTACCATATTTCATATTGGAAAACTCCACATCAGGATTGTCATCTAAGTGGTTTTCGATCCTTGAAATGATAGACCCATTCAACAGCTGCTCATCTTGAGTATCTGGAGATAAAGACCTGGATGAAATATTTCGATCTGTTTCACATATCAGGTCCCCGTTGTTGGTGACATCTAGCTGATCATTAAGACTCGGTGAATCTTCCGCATTCAAAGCACTGGGAGCAGCAAGATTTTGGTTTAATTCAGAAGATTTTTTCTCCCTTTCCTTCTCTTTGCCCCTCAATCTCTCCTTCCTTCGGAGCTTTTTCTCTCTTTCTTTTGTTCTTCTTCGCTCCTTTCGTTCTTCTTCCTCACGTTTTTCATTTTCTTCTTCTTCAAGAAGTTTAATCTGCAGAAACAAACCAAATAAGGAGTTGGAATGATCCTATGAAAAATTAGGGCATGACTATCCTACCTAATGCTTGAACCAAAAGCATGATCTAAAATAATGCAACAATTATTACCTGCTTTTCTAATGTAATTATTTCCTTGCATGCAATATGTATGCGTTCTTCCAGCAGTTTTAGTGCAAGACACACAAAAATGCTGTGAGCATTTTGCCGTGCAGTACCTTCTCTAAAAGCCTTTTCAACCTGGAAAGATTTCAAACAACATTCTTTATATAAGTCATGTTTACATAAATGCGGGCATTCAAAATTGTCCCACATGTAGAAAATAATATACAATTAATTGACCAACATTTGATTTTTAATGAGGTTATGTTTCATCAGAATCTCTGTCATTGTAATAATATATTGACCACTATTAGTTTTTACCTCATATGCACTATTCCAAAATTAGTTACTATAATTTTCTTCTGTAATTGGAAAAAGCACACAGGGTAATTCCTCTCATTAATTTTCACGTACTAAAAAGGTTGACCCCTAACATACTGAAGCATAAAACCATTATGCAATAATATGTGCATTGCCATCACGTCCCACCTCATGTTTTAGGCCTTGAATAGATCTTTGCCCAAAGACAGGGAGCTAAAGGAGAAAAGCAAAAGAGAAACCCCCCGCTCTAGGAGACCATGTGGGCGGGATCAAAAGTAGAATAAGATCGTCCAAAGAAGCAAAATATAATGGGGTGGGGAATCAAAAGTAAAATAAGATCAATGGCCATACGAAGAATAAGAATTGTCAAGAGATTGAACATGCCTGTTCCTTGAAAATAACAGTTGCAGCATCTAAAAGAAACTCTCGAGCAAGTTCGGGGCTCTTTGCATGTTTCTGGGGACGCGAGCATTCCCCATCCAGTTCATTTCCATCCTTGTCCATGGAATCATCATCCTGAAAGTTTAGACAACATTATGAAAAGACAATAAGACATAATATATAACATACATAAACTTATCAGTGACTTTTTTATGAACCAGAAAAAGATAGAAAGCCCCCAAGAATTTCGTTACCTCTTCCTCCTCAGCCTCTTCAGCATGCTCAAAGAACCTTCTGATACTTTCCCCTCTGGTAATTGTAACAAAGCCTTCACCAACTACAAGCCTGCAGTGCACACAATGCTGACCCTTTAATGCATGAGCTTTCACATAAAGTTCGCTGCAGCGACCATCCATTTTCCAAGCCCTTAGAGTGATGTAGCATGCATTCAAGCCACCAAGATCTAGACCGCTTGCTTGAACGCTTCCTCTCAGGTCAACATTTTCGAACTCCAGAATGTCAGATTTTCCTTCTCCAGTCCCAACAGCCCATTCAAAGTGATGGTACATTCCAATGTTGTCCATGAAAGTTTGGCACCAATCAGCTTGGACTGTATCACGGGACACCTGAGAAATTATAAGCACTATTGCGTAAAATTCCAACAACTCAATCGAACTATTAGATATAGTGCCTTCCCATTTGGCTGACTCATCGAAACTGCTAGTGTCAAGGTTGATTTTAAATCAATGACAAAAAATATAAGGTCATCTTTTTTTTTGGGGGGGTAAGTACACAAATATAAGGATGTCACATCTTACCAATATAATATATCTATACTATTATAAAGGACACACTAGGGCATTGGTGAAGCCAAAGAAAATAATGAAACTTCAATTTTGGTGAAGCTATTTAGTTTCCTAAAATACCCTACAACCTCCCGTCAAATTAAAATGTTAAATCAAATAGCTTCTAAAACTACCCCTAATTAAGTCATTTTACAAAATTTTAAATTTTTAACCATCACATTATTTTACTTTTATACCCCTAATTGAATCACAAAAGTGACTTTTTTTAATTATTTTATCAAAAGAATAACAAAAATCACACACAATGTGTGTGCACACTTCTAGTTCTAGATAATTATAATGATATAGAGTTGAAACACACCTCATACTGAAAGGCCGTGTCTGCTCCACAAAACCAACTAGTGCAGCGAGGTTCCTTTCTTGTACGCTTTAGCTCCTTTAATTCCTTGAACTCCCGGATAACATTCCTTCTGCAATCTCTACAAAACCTTTTGCTATCAAACCTGCAACATAAGCATTAAATTTTAAGGGAACCGGAAACAAATAGAAGGAAACCATTGGCTCTAATACCTGTTAGAATTAAAAAATGCAGAAAATAAAGAGAGAAAAAAAATTATATTACTAAAGATTGATAATAAGTAAAAATGGTGCCACCAAAATTAAGGAAAAGATAAGGAACATAAATTCCTAAATTAAAGCACAAATCAAGTAACAAATCATGGAGGGATATTATTTTGATTTTATTCTCTAATTTTATTTTCTAACATATCTTATCCACTAGTATATATATATTACTGATCTGACACTACACTAACTTGAAAATACACATTAGATAGAATCACCATAGAATAGACGACGGAAAAGGAAAAAAGCGGAAAAGAAGAAGATGAAACCAGACCTGAACATGAGCCTTTCTATGAAATCCTCTTCCTTCATCCGTAGAAGAGATTGTCGAGTTTCTTCTCCAAGTGCTGACCAAAAGTCAACCAATGTATCAACAGAGAGTCTGGCAGTATGCAGAGCGCATGTTTCCCTTGTTCCATGTCCTCTGCCATAACCTGCCATTCCTTGACTTATCCAACCTCGACCTCCTCCACCACAGGCATCAGGATAAATCAACTCTCGCTCCCGGTCCCGAGCACGTGCATTGTCAAAGACCTGTTTCAAATGCACAATGAGTTATGGGGGAATCATAAAATACGAAAGCAGAAAATCAGTGATGAAACTGTAATGCAAGGGTACAACTTACATTTTGAAGACCCTTTAGAGATTTTGAATACAGATAGCAGTCCAGAAGGGTTAGTGTCCCGTCTCTACTTGTGGTCAAGCCTCCCCAAGGGTGCACTGATGGATCTTGAACTTCATCCTGGCATGCCATCATCAGACCCAAATCACCACTCATTTGATATTTTAGGGCTCCTTGCCTGTTGCAAGGAAGGTGCCCACCTGCTGCTTCCTGCTGCAAAGACTTTCCATACGTGACAATC
>JAVXUM010000021.1:27686203-27699391 GCA_035590655.1 Pouteria glomerata
CAATTTGATGATTTATAGATTGTGAATTATTATATAAATATAATATCAAGAATTTTTTATACAATTTTAATTAACCCAGGGGTTGACCCAGTGACCCACAGGTTGACCCGGTGACCCGAAACTTAGACCGGGTTAAGGTCCGGGCCGGATATGACAACTATGAACTTGAGTACGCAATAATGATTTTCTAGTTTCAGCCAAAAAAAAAAAAGTATGCAATAATGAAAAGTAGAAGCCACATTCGTTTTGTTATACACATCTCCCCCCCCCCAAAAAAATAATAATAATAAAATAAAATAAAATAATAATATTTAGGTATCCAATTTATAGTGAACTTGAGTTTACAATAATGAAAAGAAGAAACCACATTTGTTTTTGTTTTATAACATTTGTTCGTGCAGTGTACGTGGGTCAAAGAACTGTGGGAGTTGGCTCTGAGTTGCTTTGTGGTCCAGTGGGTGGGTGTTCCTGTGGTAGGTGAGACACGCTTGTGAATCATGCTGGGGATTCAGTCAGTGAAGCTAGAAAAAGGAATTGGAGATTCATCCGTGTTTGCATAATGTGGATCAATTGGAAGGAAAGGAACAGGAGATATTTCCAGGATAAAGAATTTTCTTTGTACAGAGCAAAAGCGCATTTTTGTCACTTTTGTATAGTTGGTTAACCAGAGGAATAGAGCCGGAACTAAACGACTTTCTTTCTTTTATAGAGAATAGGGTGTCCTTCTAAGGATACTTTGTACAGTTTATGTATATGGGTTGCATCCCTTTGATGCCCTTTTAATGAATAATTTATTTATCAAAAAAATATATATATGTATTTCACCCTATTGTAGAAATAATGTAATAAGTAAAATTTGCAGTAAGAGTGATTCACCGTATGGCAATGAAGTATAATTTGACAGCTAAAACAAGATATCTGAGGACCAAAAATAAAGTAATAATTGAGGCCTCACAGTTCCAAGAGTTAGTAAGCTTTTATTGATATAGGATCCTTCCTTTCGACGCACACCAGTCGTTTCAGCCTTGGAGCTCTCAGAACCTGCCAGATCAATCAGGTTCTGCATGCATATGTAAAACACAAAGATGTCAAATAAAGAAAACAATGACTGTTATCAGATAGAAGCCTAAAGCAGTAAGTTATCAAAAATTAAACAAGATACTTTAAAATTAGAAGTCTCAAATATATACCAGTTGTGACAGGTTTACAGCCCCACCTTCACAATTATCACCACAAGGGCTACTCTCTATTGTCTGTTAACAAAATAGCAGGGCAAAAATTCATCAGATAGGAAAATTAACTAACAAAAAGGATTAAAAGTCAATATTTCACAGCATGAAAGGAATAACATCAAATGTCCTCCTCTTAGCAGTAAGGTGGTGTTGACACCTCAGTTTTTATTTTCAACAACTCTGGAAAGTACACTTTTATCCCCATTAAGTGAAGTAAGCATTGGACATGTACATTTTACATTTTACGTCGATATCAAGTGGAACAACTTTCTAGTTGGGCCATCAAATTCCAAGATTTCAGCCAAACTGAGTGATAAATGTATAAATCATCAGAAAATGGGTAAGGTCAAAATCAATTTACGAATAAACTTGGATATGAATAGAATGAAAAGATATTCATTTGTCTGTCAATTCATATGCCCGTGACAGAAATATTTACATGCATAATTTTAACCAAACTAACTTAAAATACCATCAAATCTTAAAGTCAAAAATAATTGAGGTTGGAAATTAGCTATAAGAAGAGATACTGAAATGTAATAATCAATATCAAACTCATGTGCCCAACTCAAAAACAAAAAGTTTAACAAATTTAATTAATATAGTGTTAACATACCAGTGTAAATATTGTATGGCTTCTGCTACTGAGTAAATTGAAATTTGTGGAGCCAACATGTCTGTGCTCTGTTGTCAGCAACTAAAATATTATTATAAAGTTTGCAAAAACTTAAGCAACGGCAGCAAAGAAAAATATTCAGCAGAATCACACCCATGGTAAAGGAAAACTTTCACCTTCTCCAGCTGCAATAAGGGAAAGGGCATGAGCAGGAGACAATACAACTTCCTCTTTTATTCCTTCAACAAAAGGACCCTACAGCCAACAATCATGCAACTAATAAAATAAGCGGATATCTTGGAAATGAGGCTTACTCAATATAACAAGCAACGTCATCCAAAGAACTAGAATTCCCCCGTAAAGAGTCAGTCACAGTCTACAAGCATTCTCTCCAAAGTTGCAAGAAATTAGTCCAATTAGGTTATTTTGATGTACAATTTGAACATCTTATATATTCACAATATCCATTTGTACATTCCTACATAGTACTCAATAAAAATTGTCTTATTATGCTCAAATATCATTCTTATTTTCACAATGAATCAGGCCACAAAGAAACCTCAGCTTCATACAATTAGTTTGCAGTACAATTAGTTTGCAGTTAGAGGGTTTGACTTATACTCTAAAAAGTTCACTGTTGTGGGATTCATTTTCCTAAACATGCTCCTGATTCCAAACAAACATTCATTTTCACATTGCTTCAGTCCCAATGACAATTCATACCAATTTTGAAAGCAGTTCGAAACAGTTATAATAAAGAATGGCAGAATATAGTCCTTGTCAATGACCAATATCCATTGTTGTCATTGTTAGTAACCAGAGATGATCCATGGTTCTGCATCTTTTCCCTGAAGATAACCCCCGCTGATATTTTAATACCCTATATAGTTTATTAAATGGAACCGAACAAACAACAGCTTAGTGCTTCCACTTGAATCCAAACCACTGTGATGGCACAAAAGTATTACAAAAAAATAAAGGAACTGTAAGTCAAGTCTTTTCAATTCTAGTCTCATGAGGAAGGAACAAACTATGCAAAAAAAAAAAAAAAAATGACATATCATTATGATGAAAATAGCAATATCCAGTTGGATTTCTTTTTCTTCTCCCCTTCAATAAGTGGACACAAAAAGGGAAATACAATAACTATATCTACATAAAGATGGAGATACAACAACCACAACTAGATATATATAGACATTCTAACTTCTGAGTGAATTTTGGGAGATCTTCATAAAGATACTAAAGGAAGTGAAAAATGTCAAGTCACACGTTGTTAGGAAATGGATCTAGTAATGCAAATCAAGCTAACTTAACACTTCTCTCACGTGTAACCCGTCATATGTTGAGGCCAGAGACATAGACAAATCAAACCAAATAGGAGCACCAACTTAAAAATAAAATAAAATAAAAAAGTGCACCGGAAAAGAGTAAACTAGGGAACAAATATAAAAACAAGATTTGAAATACCTCTAGGAACTAGGTCAAGTCACCAATTGTCCCATAAACTTAAATTATTAGGAGATTTACCCACAATGCATGTTAAGGGTGTGTTTAGTACACTGGATTTTGTTGAAAATATCTGAAAACCTCTAAAAATCTCTAAAAGTTATTCATTTTTTATCTCACTACATAAATTACGAACCTATAACTTATCTCATTTTATCTCACTCCAAACATATCCTAAGCTAACTTAACCAAAACCGTAGTTTGAGTGAAATATTCAAAATAATTGTATATTTGACGAGAACGTTGCATCTTTGGCACCAAAAAATAGAAAATAAAAAAAAAATGGTAGCATTTCTTAACAAAAAGGAAGTGAAAATAGGGAAATTAGAGAATATAGACAAATATAAACACAAAGTTAACTTTGCGGAGGTAGCAGTCATGGCTTGGAAATATCATCAAAATGAATGATTAGGAAATAATGGGCAAGCACCTGAGCGTCCTCTCTGATTCTTAGATTTTGTCCTGCTGGATTCAACAAGTCATTAACAACCTGAAATGAAAGAAACCTTCAGGAATAGTAGTGACACAGAAACACGAGCTAGTTTATTTTTAACAGTACAACCAGAAAACTAAAAGTTCCAATAGCTTCAAAAGCAGCAGCAAGTACCAGGAAGCAAAACAAGTAACTTAAATGATAAAGTTGAGAAAGACAATGTAGTTTGATGAAGGGCAATCCAGTGGACGAGTCTCCCACATTCCAGGGTAATAATGACAATTTATGGCAAAGAATTAAAGTAATAATGTTTCATATGAGGTTATAAATTTCTTTAAACAGAAGAACTTACATACTGGAAAAGAAAATAAAAAAAAAATAGTTATAAATTTCTTTATACAAAAAAAAAAAACCCTTATATATTGGAAAGAAAGAAATTAGAAAATTAATCAAAAAAATGAAAATTAATCAAATAAATTACATAATCACTAACCAATCATATAAATATTCAAAGAAAAAAAAAACAACAAGGACATTTTGGAAATTTTAGGCTAGGTGATGCATAGCAACCACAATTGTGAAATGAAACCTGCGTTTACAGTAATTCTAAGGAGTCTCATATAAAAATAAACTACTCTAATATGCCTATCGGACAGGTTCTATTATTTTAGTCCCGCCATTAAATTTAAGCAAGAACTATCCTTTTAAAAGCATTTTTATTGTGAAAAATCATATGCTGTAAATTGCAAATGAACTATTTCCAGAAGCCTACAAGGCAATATAAGTTATGCCAAAAGCTTACTTAAACTATCAGCCGCTTCTAATAGACTCGTTGGAGAAGATGATAACTACAGCAACAGAAAACAAAGTTGATGGCTTCACTAGGAATACAACAGATAAGTATGATATCGGAAGCTTAGCATCCACATTTTCAGAACACAATATAGAAATAATGATCTATCGTTCACAACACAAATGAGAAGCACAGTACTAAATCAATCCTTCTGGAAACTCAGAGATACAAAATGTCATACATAGGAAAAGAAACCCCATATTCAGAAGAGTCTCAGTTAATGCCGAACAGAAAGGCCAGCAGCTCACCTCATTATAGATTTCCAAATACGAGACGCGAAGGAGAAATTCTCGGCTTGGAGTCTGGCCCATGGATTACATTTAGTTAGTATTTCCACTTCTAAAATTGGATTACACTTAATAGAGGTCATACTGGAGACTGACTTGTATCAACTAGTACCTCTTGAATGATACTGAAAGCATCCTTGACAGCCAATGGAATAATACCAGGAGATCTCTGATCACCCTGCCATTAATATAACCAAACTAACAGCATGAGTTGTCATTATAAAACATAACCACCGCATGGATTTCAATTTATCTTATGCTGTGCATGCAGAACATACACTAATTAAGATAAAACAAAAAAGTCACCCTTCATAGAATTTTTTAAATGCTCATTTTAATGTAAATACTAATCTCGTCAAAATAGCATACGATTTGCTTATATATAAATAAACTTTGATCGCCATTGAAAAGGAGATAAATTTTCATATATCCAGTAACCAATTTCTACCTTAAGCACACATGAATGGCTACAAAGATGAGATCTAAAAATCCGTTTGAAATTAAGATTATTCAACTCCATTGAATCAACATAAAGATTAGCAGATTCAGACCAAAATAAAATACCAGCAGATTGAGAAGACTTGTTAAAGGCATAGGTTTTGTTTTGTTCTTCACGGCACAAGAAAACGTGGGTCTATGCCTATCAATTACCAAAAAACCATCCATAACGAGGCCATATAAAGAGTCTTCAAGTTTTACTACAAGAGACCAACATCTCTTAATTTTTTTATTATTTTTTTATTTTTTTATTTTTTATTTTTATATCATAAAATATGACCTTACCTACATAAATCTAACGGAGGACATGACTCTAAACAGATTTGATTAGCGTCGTCAAATCTATATAGCCGACTCCACCTAGTGGGAAAAGGCTTAGTTTAGTATGGTTTGGTTTGGTTTTGGCTGGAAACATTAGCATTAGTATTGTACTAATTTTTTTGACAATTTCATGAAATAGAAATGATTTTTATTTCTTGGATGATTGTGATTTCACATTGTGTACAATATTACAAATCTAAAACCGTTGATCTACCCTCTTATGTTATATGGGCTTGAGTACGGGAGTTGGATATGGATACGTGCTTAAAAGTCGAATTCATCTAATTCTCTTGTTCAACTATACATAGACACAGGAAAATATTTATGTATTTAATATAATTATTTTATTTTATATGATTAGCTGATATTTACAAGGTACCATTAGAGTATTTCATGTATAAATATGAGTTTTATGCATAATTTTGTACTAATATTAAATTGCTAAATTTGTTTGTATAGATGTCCAATTATCTATGTGGGACATGTATTTTACCCTCGAAGTGTCCAACACTAATAAATTATGCATTTACAAGAGTTCATGTAGCATGGTTTACCCTACTTTCTTGACTCAGAAGTCCAAACATAGGAGTTATGGCCCCTGAGAAACATCACCTCACATGATCCTCAATCAACATTTTAAGATATCAACACATTAGACTAAAAGCGACTGAGTTACTGGTTTTTCAATCCGATGAGACAAGGAAAGATAATAAAACCAGTTTAAACAGTAATGACAAAATTATTACGACCAAAAGAATGAAAATATTATTTGAGTATATGCACAAAAGATGAAAGGGCTTATGAGTTCAATTATGAATAGAGAAGACAGTCATCACCTCAAATGTCTATGATTTGTATGACACATGCTGGAATGGAAATATGCTAATATATAAATAAAGGAAATATCCCGTACATGCATAGTGTGTGTCTTTCCGCTGCTTGTCACACCATACGCAAAAATTGTACCTGTTCACAACAGAAATCATATATGAAATGAATTGTGCACAACATCAAGATATAAACACAGCAAGAAATGAAATTATAAATAAAAAAAAAAATGATCAAATGCAAATGAAAAATCTTTTCTGTTAAAATTTCATGGAAGCAAAACTACTAACTTGGGGTCAACGTAGTCAACATGTCAAAGGATATATGGCCACTTTTTGTGCTGAAGTAAAATTTATTAAATAAGCCATCAAAAGGGGATGCGACCTATATAAAACCAAAATGATATCAACATAAAAAGTCCTATTAATCTCCTCAAAGTATCTAAAGGAAACATATTCCAAATATAGTTTGAACGATGGGTTGATCATCCCCACAATTGACTACAGAAAGGACTCAAAATTCCACTATTCAATTCAGTAAAACAAAAAATGGTTTCTCTCCTCCATCATAAAAATTCTGGTTAAGCTTGCCTAAACAATCCACATTAAATAGAAAGAGGCCAGAAGACATGCCTTTCTTCTCTTCTTCCCAACTCCAGCCCCCACCAACGAAGACAATGAAGAAGAAATCAAAAGCCTACCATAGATATGGTCAGCCATATTGCTAGAAAATGCCAAATATAAACCAAACATAGCAAAACTCATCTCCCAAAATTCTCTCACTGCCCAAAAATGGATGAGAATGAATGACCAACTGGCTCAACCATTTGAACTTGCAGCACTAAGTGACAACAATGTAATCTACGAACAGAGAATATATCATTAAAAGACTATCCATGTGCTACAGTCCATACAAAGAATGCCACCTTAAATGCACTTTGGAAGTTTGGACCACCAACTTATTTTCCAAAAAAAAAAAAAAAAAAGAAAACAATAAACTCAACTGCCTGCCAAATTCATGGTGTCTGCTCCCTTGCTCATGCCAAAAAAACCACATGTATCATTTCAAGCAAACCCACCAATATATTAGCTCCCGAAATTGCAAATCTTCCTGAAAAATCACTAAACATATACCGGCCTTCATTTTCCCTGCCAGGAAGTTAGATCGTTGGGATGGTGTCTTGTATTTGGAGCCCAGGGTGCCTTTTTAAGGTCTGACAAGAGGTTGAAGGCCTTGAGGCTCCAGATTTTGT
The DNA here is from genome assembly GCA_035590655.1 of Pouteria glomerata. NCBI lineage: Eukaryota > Viridiplantae > Streptophyta > Magnoliopsida > Ericales > Sapotaceae > Pouteria > Pouteria glomerata. Next base: position 27,694,033 of record JAVXUM010000021.1, read on the forward strand.
GAGGTTATTTCAACTGTACTTGGACCTAGGTGTAAACTGGTCAATCTAAGTTGAAAGAGAGAAACCACTATTACACCATTTTTTTGTAACGGAATATCTTGATCATCTTTAAATGTAGAAGTAAGCTTTAAATTAAACCAAGTAAATCATTGTTTATATTCTGTGATTAATTTTTTCTTTTTAATAATTTCATATTGTTTTATTGATGTAGCTACAAGTAATATAGCACAGTATCTTGGTGAAAATCACTTCCAATCACCAATTCATACTCCGCCCAATTGACACAGTCTAACTCGACCTCACCATGTGTGCAACCACAGCCGCCACATATAGTGCTCAATTTGGGAGGCTATGTAAACTTGGAACCTCTCTCTGCTTAGCCAAGGGATCCCTCATCCTAATTGCTCTCCACTTGATTGACAAGTGCTTGCTCAACCCCTGTCTGGCCTTGCAGTCCTTGGCTCAAACACATCCGCTCCACTTAGGCATACACATGCTCCACCAACAGATCCCTCGCCAAGATATCTCAGCATCTTCTACACAAGGGTCCATAATTGGTAAGAAGCATATTCTTTATGAAGGTTATGTACTAGTATTGTGTTCATGTCATACACTGAGGCCAAACTACACAAAAGAAGTTATCACTATGAGTTGCCAGTCAAGCAATACAAGTTCCACACTGTTTGAGCCAACTTATCATGCTATATCAGATTATCAAATACGTTAAGAATATGATGAACCAGAACACAGTATACACTGCTCATAATCTAACGAAGGAAATTGAGAGTAGGAACCAATTAAAATACAAAATGTCAATGTCTACATCTCAATGACTACACAAGCAAGAAAGAATGATCAAGACAAATAATGACAATATAGTTCTTGTTTTACAATTTAGTTCTTGTTTTACCTTCCTTTTTTTTTTTTTTTTTTTTTTTTAATGCACTGTAATAATCAAATTCTGAGAGAAACAACATTTTCTGTCTGGCCAAACTAATATAATCAGAAAAGAAATTGTTAATTAAAGATGTGTTACCGGTGAGTAAAAATAGAATTTAGCTCATTTGTTCAGGCTGAAAAGAAATTAAAATAATAATGTACAGAGTGTCTGCATTTAGGTAAAGAATAATACCGTTGACGCCTTCCATAGCACCGCTGACAACATGTTGTGCAGCAACATCATACACATGACGCGTGGTGGTTGTGGGGCCAAACACACGATCTTGAAGTATGCAAATGAAAACAATCAACTATGGTATAAAGGTTAATTTAAATTATTTTCCTATATATTAATTTCAGAAAATTGGCCTGAAGAAAGAAATAATTCTTCTCAAGTAGTCAACAGAAAAAATAAAGGCAAATAATGTGTGAAACAAACTAAATTAATATTTGAATCCCAGAAAAAGGAACTTTCATTTACAGAAGAAGTGGCACTCCTACAAGTGAAAACCCTTGAATAGGGCCTCAAAACTGATTGAGCAACTGAAGCTTGGCTTCAGCTTGGTTCATTAGATGTTCTCAATCAAGTCAATCTGGAGTTAGGGTGACAAGCTTCTTTGGCAATGAAGCAACACTCATCAACTCTATTAACTAGCAGAAGACCTTCGTTCTGGAGATTACCAATAGTTACTACTCTCCCTCATATCATACATTATAAAAAAAAAAAAAAAGAAGTCAATTTCAGAGTCACACCTTCAGTCCAAATCCTTCTCTAGGGAAGTCTGATTCTCTACTCACGCACAGAACTTTATAGAACGATTTTACTTCAAACTTTTCTGACTTAGAAGCCACCCAAATGACCACATTGTTTTCTCATTTGTAATAGCCTAAAAAATTCAGCTTACCTCTCTATCTCTCAATCATGTAAGTTCCTTCACAACACAATACTCCACTCCTAATTCAACCCACTAGGAACCACACATTCTGCCACAGAAGCTTCCTTATTCATTAAAAGATTAAATAACTCAGGATAGAGTCTCTCCAGCCTTCTTTCTGGCATCCATTTGTACTTCCAGAATTTTTTCTAACTCCATTCCCAAGCTGCCAACTGATAATGGTCCTAAAAATTAAACACCCTCTTCAAATGCTAATCCACAAACTAAAGCCAATAGATGTGTTCCCTCTGGTTGTATTCTAGTCCACACAATCTACCCCAAATTTATGTGTTATAACCTTCCCCTACATCCTATTATGTTTGCATGTATATCTGTAAAGCCCTTTCCTACCAGCACCTCATTAATTGGTTTTATATTTTTTTTTGTGAATTCCTCCTTTCCCTGTCAGAATGCATACCATTTTCCAATCAACCAAGTGGTAGTTAACCCTATCTCCATCCCCCCACAAGAAAATCTGTTGAAGCTTTTCTAATCTATTAATCACTAAAGTTGGAGCTTTGACCAAAACATGAAATACACTGAGAGATTTGATAACAAACTCTTAATCAGAGTCACCAACGCCTGGCTAATTTCTTCTGAATCCTCTCCAACAAGAAATACTTCTTTTTTTCATCTGGTTAATTTCTTTTGCATCCACTTCAACATCCCAACCCAAACACCCTAGGCCTTAAAAGGATCCCCCTAAAGCAAGCCCCAAATTCATTGAAGGCCCACTAATTCTGCAACTCAGAATTGATGCTAGCTTGTCCAGATTGTCCACATTGCCTATCAGGATAATTTGTTACTTACCAAAATCTTGTTCTTTCTTTCTTTCTTTATTTTTTTATTTTTTTTTGGGTAAGTTTCTTACTTACCAAAGTTGATTAACATAACAATTTAAAAACAATTACTGTCAACATCAACACAAAGACACCAACACGGGAAAGTGTGTGATATATCCCACTTACACATTTAAACAACTTAATGGCCTATAGGAAAATAGAATATTTTCACTTTGATTATTTGCTCTCACAGCATTTCAACAGTTCTATCATCATCATTTCGTTAATGTTTACTTATTTTTTCACCTAGTTTCAACACCGTAATTTTTTTTTTCAAGCCAAAATGGCAGACCAGCTCGCGAGGCCATGGTTATAATTAACGTTAATGGTCGGTGTAACGGTAATGAATGCAAACGGGAGGTATAACAGATGTTACGTAATGAAAATTAGAGGCGGAATTTTTTATTTATTTACTTTTTTAATTCACACCTGACCTAAATTGAGTAGTTTTTTATGTTTCTAACACTTGAAATATATAAATATGGACTATTAGTGTTGTCTAATGGCTTTTAATAAAATCATAAAAAAATAGGGGATTATAAGTTAATGAAAAATAACAGCCATTACGCCCTCTTGCATCTGCAACAGTACCGTTACTCCCCATTACAGTGTAATTTCCACATCACAACTGAGTAATGTGTATAACAGTAACTCTAGGTTCTGATTCAGCATGCATGAAGGTCCCCCTTTGCAGGGTCTGAGAGGGGCAAATCACGCATTCACAGTCCAATAAACGGAGAGCCTATTTTCAAGCATTGAAAACACAACCTCTAAGCCATAAAAAATAACCTTACCGCCAGAAAAGAGCAAACAAAGTTTGTCAAGACTGCTATATAAAATTAATTTAAAAAACGCCATGGATATTTTGTTTCCACATTTTCTTATTCAACCAGCCGAAGTAATAAACTTTACAATTATCAAAAATAAATGCTAAATCACCATGCTCTGTTCAATATCATCAAATGTACTATGATAGTGTACCATAAGCGTATGCTGTAGATGGATTATGCTCGTTCCGCACGATGGTTTCGCCATCCGCATACCAGGCAATCTCCTCTCCCTGCCGAATTTCTCTTGGACTGCTCCAAACACAAATTGAAAACAAATTAACCACAAAAATATTCAAAATTAAAACAATGGGATACAATCGAACCCAGTTCAGAGAAAAGTAAAAGGACCTGAGTGGCCGAAACCGGACGGTAACGGTCACATTCTCTTTGGATTTCTCAGCATCCACGGGAAGACTCTCGGAGTAGAAGTACTGCGGCTTACTTCTCGCCGACGAGGACGCCGGCGAACTCAGTCCGTCAACTGAAGTCTCCGGAAAATGCTTTGACGACGACGTTGTTGATGACGACGGCGAATTCACTCCTCTGGAACTCGATTTCTTCGGCTTGTACCCGTGTCTCGACGCCATTGTAATTTATAGCTCCACAATCGAAACGAACAACAACTCCAAAAACCCAATTACATATAGGAACTAGAGGACTACACAATCAGATTTGAAGAATAGCCACAGAGAATCAAGTAAGCCGTAAACAAGTAAACACACGCACACATATAGAGAGAGTGGGGGAAATCCTTTTCAGGTGAGAGAGATCTGAGGAGGAGTGAGAGAGAGAAAGAAATGGGTGACGAACATCATAAATCATCACAATGATTGATCGAGTACGATAACAAATGAGACGGGGAGTTAAGTGAAGTGTTAACTTTGAGAGGGTTTTAGACCAGGCTTTTCATGCTTGCCTTGGAAGCGATGCCCATTGATGAAAGGCAAAACCCCATTTTCAATCTACACTTTTTAGAGAGAGAGAGAGAGAGAAGTAGCAAGGGTGAGGAGGAAAGGTAGAGTGCCTGTAGGCTTAGAGAGAGAGAAAGTCGAGAGCTGCCAACCTGGCAACCTCCCACCTAGAGAGAGACAGAGAGAAGTTCAACGCTCTCTCAGCTGTTTTGTGTGTGAATTTTTTCTATATTTTTCTTTAATTTTGAGTGCTCATAGAGAAAGAGTCACAGGTCTCTCGTGTCGCGTGGGAAGTGTACACACTTTTTATTAGAAAACAAAATTTAGTGGAATTTTCTATTTCGTGCTATCCTTAAAAAAAAATAATAAAACCAATAAAAAGGCTTAAAAAAAAAAAAAGGTTCGTTAGTCAACGTGAATTTATTCGGATATGACTGACAGGCAGGATCATCCTTTTTTTTCTTTTTTTTAGTCATTAGAGCGAGAAATTACATATTATCTCATAACAAAGCGAATATATTTTTTTACAATAATATTATTAAAATTAATTACAACAATAAAAAAAATTAAAATTATTTTAATAAAATTAATAAATTTTATAATTTTAATATGAACTATGGATATATTTAGAGCGATCATAAGTGAGATAAAATAAAATAATTGTGTATTTGAAATTGTATAAAATTGTATAAACTTATAAAAGTTAGTATCCCGTATTTTGTGTAGTGAGTAAGAAGTTTAAATTTTATAGTTTCGTAATTCGTGTTTTTATAAATTTGTAAAATTTTATATTTTTTTATTTTGCGTCAAACATGACTAATGTGAGTCCATAATTCGTGTAGTGAGATAAAAAATAAATTATTTTTAAAATTATTTAGAATTTTTTTATATTTTTGGCACAC
>JAVXUM010000021.1:27711271-27725351 GCA_035590655.1 Pouteria glomerata
GCAAAAACTTCATTACCTCACAAAAAATTGCATATTGGAATTTTTTTTATAGCTCCACTTCTTTTTTTTTTTCAATTTTTTGTATCAAATACTCAAAATATAGAATTTAATTAAAAAGAACTTTTTATTTGATCAAAAGGAAGTAGAGGATTTGCGTTTGAATAATATCTAACATTTCCATTTTTCCCACAAGAGTTCTATGTTTACTTTAACATAAATTAGAGATTTCATTCTATCAAGGAGCAAAGTACAACACAATATACATATGTAGATGAACCATGTAAGTAATCATCATGGAAGAATGAACGGAAAACCCAAGTTCAATTTTTAATTTGTCAATTAAAAAAAAAAATCATTTGATCAAAAGGAAGTAGAGGATTTGCATCTAAATAGTATCTAAGGTGGCATTTCATTTGCATTTCTAATTTTTGTTCTCTATTTCTATTTTTTCTATTTTGAGATTCATGTATTAGAGGCGATGAAGGATATGTATGATAGAGCCAGGACATCTATACGGACGGCTAGCGGAGAGACTAACGAGTTTCTTATCACGTTTGATCTACACCAAAGCTCAGCATTATGCCCTACTTGTTACCCTAGTTATGGATAAGATTACTAAACATATTTAGGATAAGGTGCCGTGGTGTATGTTATTTGCAGATGACATTGTTTTAGTAGATGAGACAAGAAGATGAGTAAACGCTAAGCTAGAATTGTTGCGGGAAACATTAGAAACAAAAAGGTTGAGGCTAAGTCGATGCAAGACGGAATATATGGAATGCAAGTTTAGTCAAAGTAGGACAATTGGTAGCATAGAAATAAATTTGGGCACTCAAAAGATTATAGAGAAAGAAAACTTTAGATACCTTGGATCTATGGTACAACAGGATGGAGGATCAATACTGATGTAAGTCATAGGATTCAGGCTGGGTGAACCAAATGGAGGAGTGTTTTAGGGGTCTTGTATGATTGGAAAGTCCCCTTCAAGATTAAAGAAAAGTATCATAAGGTTGCAGTAAGACCAGCGTTGTTATATGAATCAGAGTACTGGGCAGTAAAACATAATCATGTTTAGAAGATAGCAGTTGCGAAGATGAGAATGCTAAGATGAATGTGCGGGATCACATGGAGGGAAGATTAAGAACGAGAAGACTAGAAGTAAAGTAGGAATAGCACCGATTGAAGATAAAATAAGAGAAATCGATTAAGATAATTCGGCCATGTTAGAAGTCATCCAACGGAGACACCTGTTAAAAAATGTGAAAACATGGAGAGTACCAAGAGTAAGAGAAAGAGAAGGAAACCCAAGAACAGTTGGAAAAAAACTATTAAACATGACTTTACTTACATGCATCTAACTGAGGACATAGTCTTAACAGATTTGATTGGCGTCGTCAAATCCATATAGTCGACCCCACCCAATGGGAAAAGGTTTGGTTTAGTTTAGCTTGAGATTTATGTTTTTAGAACATTCAAAATGCATTTGGCTTAACATTTTATGTTTTTCGTGTTTTGAGATTCTCGTGTTTTAAGTCAAAAAGACCCAAAGACTTTTGGCCATTTTGCCTTTTATGTGTAAACCTGTTTTCTATTTTTTAAAACAAGTTTTGAAAACACGAATAACCAAATGTGTTTTAGGCTGTTTTGTTGTTTTAAAATACGCAAATTGAAAAACGGACCCAAAACAGGTATTACCAAATGGACCCTAATGTTTCCATTTTCCCACAAGAGCTCTTTACTTACTTCAACATAAATTAGAGAATCTATTCTATCAAGGAGCAAAGTACAACACAAAATATATATTTGAACTATTTCATTCAAAATATACATATATTTGAACCACGTAACTAATCATCATGGAAGAATGAATGAAAAACCCAAATTCAATTTTGCATAAATTGTTAGATTCTATCCCTTGTGTACCTTGTTCTTCCGTGCATAGCGTAAAGCTTCAAGATAGTAACCATCTTGCACCAGCAACAAAACATAGTCATGATGAAGCGAGAGCTGCCTTAGCATATCCAGACCCAACTTCCTTGTTTGGCTGTTCTGACGACCTGACTCCAGCAGTTGCAATGCAACTTCTTTTGAGGGTTCAAGAATCTACAAAAGATTAAGCTTTCAAACTCCATATCAAATGTGGGAAGAAACACAGAAGCTTCATTGCTACCACGCATACAAATTTATGAAGAACGGGGAGGGAAAACCTTGTTTATGACGAACAACCCCAATTCTGCATATCGTTCATTGCGGACTAGCAACTGTATGGTCAACACATAAATATTTGGGTGTGTTTTTATCTTTTCCACATTAGCACTACAATACCAGAAATAGAGAGATATTTTAGGGATCATGTAAGAAGCATATGTACGAACCTTCAACAAATCTCACAAAAGATTCAAAATCCGGATATAAAACCCCTTTAACCCATCTACACAATTGAGACAGAAAAAAAAAATACTCTTAATTCTATCTAATGACATATCTGATTTCAAGTTTTTTCTTCAAGATTTCTGTGTTCTTAGTGTTTAACCAATGTCAAAAGGATATCAGATCCTAAAAAGAGTTACATTACATACCCATTCAATGTGTCAGTGGAGCATCCAATGACTTAATGTCTGACAACGACTTGGGTTAAAAGATTTAGATGCAACAATAAAATAAGCTCAAGCAGGCTATATGGTTCATTTGACATGTTTTATCTTTATGGTACTAATAAAAAACAGCTAATTTTATACCTGCGGAGGAACTCAACAATGATAGAAACCAAGTAAGAAGAGTCTCCTGCCATCTCCTCCTCCACAGGAGCGAATACAAAGCTGTACATTTCATCTGGAGAAATTGCCGCTGAAGTAACTTGAGACTCCTGATGGTCGGCAACATGGGCGTTCAATGGGTTATTACCTGGTCCAAGAATTTGAGATTGTAAAGGTAATTCATATTTAGCATTATGTGTTTCATCACCCATTAAAATTTCACAGTCCATTTTACCACCAAAAGAATGCATATCACCTGGGCTGGTTTTCTGTGGTCCAATACTAATATTATCCTCAAAGTCTAAAGCAGAGGAAGTTGAAGATCTATTGACAGATTCATTATGCACTCCGCTAGCAGCTTCATATTTGACAGATTTCCCATGGGCATCTGCTCTCCTGGCAGAATCATCAGCAACAATACCAGGTCTGTTCACTTGTGGAATATCAGAAGTTGAACTCTTCTCTGCTTTCATTCCCTTAGAATAACTTCCCATTTTGATTGAATACGAGTAATTTGTAGCTATTATATCTATTGCCCTAGCAACCATGGGCACTGGTCTTCGTTCTAGAATAATAGTACGTACCATTGCCAAGCATAAGTGTTTAGCCTGAAAAAGCAAAAAGTAACATTGCGTAACAACCACTTCTGAAGGCAGAAGGGTACATGACGTCCTTGACAAGGGCATTAGGACAACAAAAAGGAAATAAAATAAAACCCATTAATAATTCAATGGTGTATAGAATCATTGTAACAAATCGTAAAGCAAAAACATTCAATTTTAGCAGCACAAATTGCAAGAATGACAATAATTTACACAATGACTACACTCTGATTGATGGATGTGCTCTTCAGGACAATGGAAGGACAAATTGAAACCTTACTCATTGTCCCTTGAGGAAAATAGGAAACAGTCTCAATAGCATAAAATTGTTACAGTGGAATGCCAATACCTTGTATGCCTCCAACTTACGTAGCTGCAAGAATTCTAGCACTGATGGTACTTCTGAGCTACTTGCAGAAATAGCCTGCAAACGGAAGGAGACATTTACTTGAAGAATAAAAGATAACACCATAAAAAATATGCCAAAGTATAAAAATAAAGCTTGCCTCTAGATCCAAATGTATCTTCCATAGAAGTCCATTAGCTGCATCACATATGAGATCAGGAACAAGAAAAGTCCAGCCATCTCCATAGATGATTGCTTCAGTATCACTTAACTCTTTTGCCTCCGAATTTTCAGCATCTCTAATACTTGATTGAGATGGAGTGATGGCCCTAGGAAAACCTCTCAACAAAAGAGGAAGTGGAGCAGAAATTGGTGCTCGGGAATCTGAAAACACGTCATACAGAATAACAACCTTTGCATCCACTTGATGAACAAGCAAAACATTATCAACCACACTCACAGCAATCTTGCTTGAATAAACTGGCAGTGAACCCTGACAATGGAAAAAAAGATCATTATTAACCCATAGGGGAGCATGTCAAAGGAGGTATAAAGTTTGCATAGCTGGAGGGTGGGAGGTATAAAGTCTAGATTGGAATCCTGTTCTATTTTTTGCTGAGAGAATGATAGTATAGGGTAGGGTGGGCTTGTATCTCTGTCATTTGGCATTGGCTTAATGCTGTTTTCAATGAAATTATTTTATTCATAAAAAAAGGGAACAATGCTTCGTTAGTAACAAAATCCTGGAAGAAAGTTTTCTCTACAGAGACTCAAGGAAGACAAGCATGTCAAGGGGCAGTCTCAAACAAATTAAGAAACCTTCAGAAGTAACATATCCATATCTTAGATAAATATTCAAATAGGGTAGATCACATTCAAATTTCCACGACTTAGAAATAGTTTACAAACAGATCGCCACTTCCATTATCCTACCAATTTATGATCAGACAGACACAATTGCCCATGCACCAACAGGGACTCTGTATTGCACCTCAGCCCTTGGGTGAGGCATGAGATACCAACCAAAAGCTAATGCCAGGCCAAAACATATGAGCTATAGGAAGATCCCTATATCAATTTCAGATTACTTGACAATCTTTGAAACTAGTCGAGAAAATAGTAGTATCTTCGCTGTTTCAGCAGCTTTCTTTTTTTTTTTAACTTTTTTTTTTTATTTTTGACAGAGTTAATTGGTGCAGTTCAAAGACAATATCTGAATTAGATTAACATCAATGTCAACAGTAAGCACATTAATAAATTAAAACCAAGACCATCATGTAATTTCAGCCCCCAGTATATTAAAATTTTTACATACGAATGTCCTCAAATTCACAATGAACATCTGAATTTTTGTTTCAATTGATATTTCTTATCAAGTGCAGATCTGAATGGTGAACACACCTAACAGGTATGGTAGTTTGAAATGCTCCACTCACCACTAGATCAATTCCCTGTAATTGAACTATAATGGACCAAAAATTTGAGGGACCAAAAGGAAGAGTTTACCTGTTGTACAACTGCATCGCGATAAAACCTATACAAGTGTAGTAGCATTGCAATTCTATCAACTTGCAAGCAATATATTCTACCATAGCTGCGAATTGACAATAGATTTGGAAGTAATTTTTGGTTAAACTTCAACTCTACTGGAAAAGACGTCAAGGTGTGAAAATTAAAAAAATAAAAGACAAAAACATAAACCTTACACGGTCACAATATGGACATCTTCAGCAGCTAGGACAGGCTTACTGTTTGCCTCAGATTTAGCCATTGCCATCTCAAACTTTGGCAAGCGAATAATACCTGCGGATGAAAGCTAAACAGAAGAATAAACCAAGTCAAACTAACGTAAGAAAGAATTTCAAGGCAGTGAAAACAGATGAACAAAATATCTGAATCCATTCACTCTTCCCCTGGAAAATTTGCAATTTAGCAAAAACTAAAATATGTTTCAGCAAGAAAGTAGCAAGTGATTTGGTTTGGTTAGGAAAGTAGCAAGTGGACATTTTTCTTTCTGCTGCTAAAGCTTCAAATCCAGTTGACACATCATGCTTACTCCCCATCCACATCACATGGAATCATCCAAACTTGTGAAGAATCGACATGAGACACACAACATTCAGACTAAGGATACTGGATGTCTCCCGCATGTCATGCATTTACTAAGTATGCCTAAGTACTCAAGTTCACCCAGTAACCAATCATAAACCTCCTACTTAATGCATAAAAAGTTTTGTTAGTTTGTGAACACCATTTTACCCTAAATATAGTACTCAAATCAATATGATATCTGACTACATTGTGATGTCCTTGGACACAAGAATCAGATGAATTTGACACTAAAACACACACATACAAACTCATATCCAAGCTTATGTAACGCATATCTTCAGATATCCCATATCCAATTGCATGCTAATAGGAGGAATGGAAAAAATATAAAAGTAATAAAACAAATGTATATTTAGGCCCAATGAGATACAAACAATGAATCATAAATAGAGTTCAACTTCAAAATCAATAGATAATTAATGTGAACGAGATTGTCTATAATGATAGACAAATGAAAGCATTGCATTTAGTTTTAAGAATATCTGGATCTAGGAAACAGTCACAGGATCTCCTACATGTCTTCAGTGGCACAGGACTGACACTGCTTAAATGAACTCTTCAATTGTCCAAAATGTACAAAAACAACTTCATAAGATTAAAACTGTAATCTGGAATCTATGCTGTCTATGTAACAAAACTGGAAAATCCATCATGCATGTTATGCTTCGAGGACAACAGTGATGAGTCAAAACAGTTTCTGCATCTGAATTCCAGATTCATAATTAGAGAAGGCCAAACAACGCCTAGATCAGAAAGGAACTGAGAGAATCACTTTCAAAATGAGAGAACTACACTTTTGAAAGAAGCAATAGTTTTACCTGTTATCCTGTAAAACTCTTGCATTGCATTCCTGAAGCAAGAAGAACCAAGCGACTTTCATGTGTATAGACATACCAGATCACATTAAATTTCTTTGTCTCAACCAAATGGAGCGATTTCAACTCAGAATCAAAGGAGAACAAATCAAGCCCGCTGTGATCAAACGCCATTAGTGAAGTGGAATTTGGTAAGAAAGGTAGGTAGTTGTTTCACAAATAATAATAATAATAATAATAATAATAATAATAATAATATAAGCAGAGAACAAAATTATTTATTTTGAACTGTTACACAAATATATCGATGAACTGGCAAACTGGTAATAGTCGCTCTACTTAATGTCCTTTCAACTCGGATAACACCTGCAGAGCCAGTGCCATTGTTTCATATAGTAACTCCATATCTTCGTAGCCTAACCCCAAAAAGAGGCCAAGGATTAATTTTTGCATCAGTTAACATGGAAATGAAAACATTTTGGAACGTGTCAAAAAATGTTTTGGAAACATTTTGAAAGTGTCACAAAAATATGAAAATATATACAAATGTTTACAAGTATAAGTGAAATATATCTAAATGTATGAAAGCCAAATGATGAATTAATTAAATAACTTACCATTTTGGCATGTTATGCTTACATGTCTGTGTGTTTTACTCTTTTACAACAGAAACACTAGAATTATTATTCCACTAGTCTTGCAAACTAGTCTCTCAGGAAAGTTCACAGAAAGGAAATTTAATTTCCTGTTAACAAGGTTTCTTCCACTAATAGCAAAAATATTTCCTGTTAATTTCCTGTTAAAGGTTTCGTCCACCAGCACTAGCAAAATAGACAAGGAAATGTCTGCATCCACATTCCTGGTCTTTACAAATACAAAATCACAAGTAGGACAATCAGTCCAAAAAAATCCCAGAATACTCTCTGTCTCTGACCTACACTTCTGACTATAAGTGTTCCCAGTTTCCCTATTCCAAAATTGAATCTCATGGTTTGATCGTTGAATTGCCAAAACTTTTCCATCTGAAGAATATCGAATTGATAAAATTGGCCCTTCGCTAATTGAATCAGAGGTGGGAACAACAAGAGCAGAAAAGGGGGAAGTTTTCCATGAAAAGACCTGAAAAACAAAAGAATTCCATATAGTTCAAAAAGTAAAGATGAAGAACTTATATCTTGAAAACTAAATGTATACATTGAAAGCCAATTCATATCAATATTTTCTTATCTACCACATACTTGATCAGATGTTAGTGAGACTAGTAACTTAGTTCCATCATCATAAAATAAACCTCTTGCTCCAGGAATGCTAGATCTTAAAGGTGGATATTGGATATAGACATGAGAAAGAGCACCAGATCCACTAAAACCAATACTAGACTGAGAACTTGATGCTTGCCGGAACATGTTTCTTAGTTCTTTGATTCACAAACTTGGATCAGCAGGGTAAAAGAAGCACAATAGCAGAAAAAACCCAAGCCAGCTTGCAAGCAACAATTGTGCTGATAAAAGAGAAGAAATTGACCAAAAAAAGGAAAAATACATCAGTAATATAGCAACAAATATATGAGAGTTAAAACGACCTCATTCTTGATAAATAATAATGACCCTTCAACCACTGATATGTGTAACCTTTTTCTGCGTGCTCCACATAAAACCTCTGAGATCCACTAAAGGTGCTTGCAGCATTCAGTATGACCCATACTAATAAATGCTGCAAACTTAAACCTTTCTTCTGAGCTATAAAAGAAGAGAAAATAAGAAAGATATTATTTATAAAATAGAGTAGCAAGAAATTTTTTTCCTTTGCCCACTAAAATAAATCACTGATCCAATAATATATAATACCGTATTTTGCATGCAATTCCTTAATGCGAGGAATTCCTTCAAGCACATGTCACGTTCAACTTGTGGAACTTTTGTTGCTACACAACTCCCATATTCTTTTGCCTGCAGACACACAACTATCACCACAATAACTTGGCACTAAGCAGCTCTTAATAAATGCTTTTAGTAGTGTAAAGGCCCAAAAAAGCCAAGGAGAATAAAAACAATTTCACTGTGTACAATAATTTACGTCATTTTAGCTCCTTCTATTAAAATTCTCTTCTAACCACTTGGTTACAACATCAATCGTTGATATGGATTGTGAAAGCTTAATATCAATCAGAAAGAGAATTAAACCACCAATTACCCTCAGATAACAAGCCTTTGGAATGATCCTTTTCCCGCTCTCTTTGACCCACCTGAGGAACCATTATACTTTCCGTGGCATATTTTGTGCATGCTTCAGAAAATAAGGTCTTCTTTTTCCCTCCGACCTAATTGGTGTTGTATGCGTAAAGATAATGTTGAAATTGTCAATCATTGGTACTTGCACCATTGTTGGCTTTGAGTTTATGGGTAAAATATTCTCTATTGGGACTTAGGGGTGATTATTGGGTTTGCCCCCAAAATTGCTATGATATGCTGATCACAAATTTTTGGGGTCTTGGGAATTAGTTTTTTGGCTTCTCTATGGACTTAATCACTCTTCTCTACTCCTCGTTAAGCACAATTGGATTGAATGTTGCATCTAGACTCAGTAGCCTCCGTTTTGTTTCCTTCTTGTTCTCTTCTGTGGACTTCTTGTCCTCTTTGTTTTCATACTACCATCCTTCATTTGATAATTTGTTGCTCATTTTAAAAAGAGACAAACTTTCATGCTTTTCTCCATCTTATGATCCTCCACGCTTATATCTTCATTTGCAACCAAGCTCTTGATATGCGATGACCATTACCATTTGACAAAAAAACGATGCATTTCAAGAAATGTGATTTGTTTTAGAAATCAACCTCGCCAATAGGGAGGGAACAAGAAAAGAAATCCTTGCCATCACACAACTCAAGTTATCAAAACACCATGGATTCCATAAATAAATCATCTCATTTAATGTAAACTGAGTCTGAAATTAATACATTATGCTCTTAAACCAAGTCCAAATGCTCAACTAATAACATGAACATAAAAGGGAGACAACATGACCAATGCTTTTTTTTTTCTTTTTCTTTTTCTTTTTTTTAGTAAATAAATCTGATTTATCAAGGGAAGGGGATTGGGATGACTCAAATCCATGATATTTGGTTTAAGTGGGGGTGCCTTTTCCACTTGAGCTAGTCCCTCCCATCATAAGATGATCATTGTTGGTAAACACTACAATACTTACGATCATGGTTGCTAAACACTGTAGGGGGTTAAGGTTTTTGGGAATCACACTGATGATTGACGATGGCAGGGTCACCGGAATCTGGCGAAAGGGTGAGAATCAGGGCAATCTGGAACAAGAGAGAGAGAGAGTATTGAGGGGATGGCGTAAATCTGGTGATTGATTATTGATCCCTAATCCTCTGGAAGGAAAGGGTGTATATAGGTGTGGGGAGGAACCCTTCTAGGCGGGAGTTAAGGCTTATGATCCGTTAGGAGGATATTTAGCCATAACCTGGAGCGTCTAGATAGGATTAAGATTCTCCGCGTAATTCTCTCTCTAGATTGGTTAGGATATGGTCTTAACGGTCCCCTGATTCTAGCTTCCATTCCGCTGAATCCCTGATGATCCCGCGAATTAGAAAAGTCGTTAGAAGTCCTTGAATCTTGTTCCAAGTTCAAGGAGGTAAATAGTCCCGCGGTGGGTGTATTTCCCACGAGAAAGTTAAGTCTCGCTGACTAGTATGGCGCGACAGTTTGTGTTTTGCGGGAAAGTCATGACCGTTGGCCGCGAATCGTTTTCCGGCGAGCGAGGTACCCACAAACACTAAAATATTGGCAAGCCTATATATTGACAATTTGCACGTACAAGGGTGTACATATTCAAGAGAAACCAGCTAGGACATTGTAGACTTGTTCAAACATCAAAGTATAGAAGAAGGTGGTTACATTATTTTATTATTTATATATATATATATATATTTGAAAAATAAGGAAGTGGAAACACGCATATGCAAGTGCATGTGATCGTGAGTGGAAGTGTGTTGAAGAAACCACAGGAGATGAACTTTTTGTGGTTAAAATATCACCTAAAACTGCAAAGCACTTGATGATATAACTTAATGTGCAAAACCTGCAAGAGAATGCAATTGCTTCACAACTTAATTAAATTTAAATCTTTTCATACGTTGAACATAAAAATTATGGATAACCAAGACAATTTCAATGTTATAACTTTGTTTTATTGTGATAATGTTAATCCGTAAACAACTCTGGTGGGTAAACATACTACTGCAAGTTCCAGTGCTTGTCCACGCTTACAATGACATGTATGTACAAATGTTGAATTTAAATCCAAGTCCATTACGGACTAAATTCATTCTTTTCCTATTTCAATTTTCAACAGCATACATGCATCCATTGATCCACTCTAAAGAAAAAAGAAAAAGACATTCTATTCTATATTTCTTATATTCTCACTCAGCTCTACATCCACAAGCATATTCATGCATAAGTGTGCCACCAAGAAATTCAAAATGTTTAAAGCCTGGAAAGAGTCATGTCAAAAGATCACCAAAATACTATTAGGAAACAAACCTGGGCTGCACAATTCACTAAAATGCGTCTCAGTGGGGAAGTAGTGTTTTTTTCGTTCATATTCACATATCTGAAAATAAAGGAGGCCGATAAGGTAAAAGAAACATATTATTAATCAAGTTAACTAGTAAATCATCAACAGAAATGCCAATTTTAGTGATACTGTGTATAAGGTTTGATGCCTGCATAAGTGCCACTAAATTTTGACTGAAACAAATTTTTAGTACCTTGTGCAGAATGCTTGGCTAATGTAAGAAAATAAAAATTATATTGAATTTCAGATTTGAATGTATGTGAATTAATTCATAATCCTCAATAGCCAAATAATTTTCACAACGATTATTAGAGGACATCAAAGACACTTGCAACTGAAAATGGCAACTATTGTCCATCCATCAGTCACACTTCCACAAAAGGAAAACATTTTTCAATAAAACATGTGGGATGATCCCTAAAATGACACTGCATAATTCATATCAGCGCATACACATCATCAATGGTAATGCACAAATGGATTACGGGAACATAATAGTATTAGAAGAGTCGATTGTTCAAGTTTAACAATAACTAGGAGCAATTTAGCCAAAAACAAAGCTTTATATAGTATTGAATAGAAAAAAAATGGAACTTGCAACCAACCCACGAAAAGGACATTAAATGGAGTCAATTTAGGTAACAATTAGCCCATACATTCACATTTTCCTCTTTCATAAGGGGCACACCACAGGTACGAGATCTGAAAATTCATTATATAATCTATGAATTTTCTGCAACTAACTGGCTTTAAGGGTTCGTTTACGGTAAGAAACTATTGTTCGAAGATGTTGGAGCACGTAAATCACTTTCTCTCAAGCTCAAATCAAATTTTACACGGTTTAGTGGTAGGGATGTCAACAGAGAGGGTTCGGGGAAGGGATCTCTCTCTCCGTCCCCGCTCCCCTTTAAAACCGAAAGCGAGATTCAAATTGACAAACTCAAATTATAAAATTTTACAATGAAAGTGGGAGAAAGAGAGAATTTTGGACAAGAAAGTGCCAGGAAATACCCAGAGAATTCACCATGTCGACTGTAATCCAACGGTGTGACTTGATTTGCAGAACCACGCACCGAACGGTCTTTGCACCGACATAGACAGAATATGTATGTGTATGTCTCGGGGTTAGCTGGGCTGGGTTTTCCACCTTATTTAGTGATCTAGTTAGTCAGTTTTCGGCTCATGGATCAGTCCAATTTCTCATGACTGATCAGAAGGCCACCCTCATAACTATGACACCCATAATCGTTTTACAGCCTCAACTCGAAAAAGATTAATCGGTAAGTACCAGATCATGTACACAGAGAGCCTTAGCAAATTAATGAACAAAACTAATTTTAGAAAAGTTCTAGGTACAATTTGATCTCACAATGAATGATGAAGACATGTTCGAACTAACTTCTCAACACTTGCTTTTTCTGATTCTTCTTCCAGCTTCACTTCGTTTCAGCTTCTGTTGATCGAACAACTGTTCAAACAAGGTGTGGTTCGAACCAGCGTTCGAACCTCTTTTTCTGGACTTAGTCATTTCTTCAAGCTCTCATTTGCAGTGTCTCTGTTGATCGATCAAACATTCGAACAAACCATTGTTAGAACCAGTGTTCGAACCAACTCTTCTGGACTTAGAATTTTTTTTAGTTTTAGCTACAGTTAACCCTTTGTGGTTTGAACCCTCGTTCGAGCAGGTTTCTGATTTTCTGCCTTTTAAGTCCCAATTTCTGCTCTTTTCACTCCAAAACACCTGCAGTTGAACAAATTCTATATTAACACATAATAATTCATTTTTCTTTCTTTTTTTTACGCCTAATTATTCCTATTGATCCTCAAATTGAAGTTAATGATTGTACTTTTTATAGTACAATCACTTATTAAAACCACTGTCCATAGTTGAGATCTCAACTCATAGGCTAGATGGGGCTAATTGTATGCTGCATTAACATTTAATTTTTTTTTATCATGCATATATATCACGACACTGTCAGATAGGGCAAGTGGTGTTCACGATGTGATGAGATAAATTGTATCATTGTCAAATATGGTACAATGATGTGATGAGATTGATGATTGAAGATAGTGATAATAATGTGATGACAAATTCGTCTGATTGCCAAATGGGGCATAATGTGATGTTAGTGTAATGATGTGATGAGATTGATAATTGAGAATGGTAATAATAATGTAATGACATAATTGAATTATTACTAGATGAGACATAATGTGATGTTAAGAGTTGATGAACGAAATGTGGGGTTATCGATGAGATGTGGTATTATTATCATTGCTAAAGTTAATTTTTAATTGTTTGTGAGACTTTCGATTATATAAACAATTGTGGATATATATATATATATATCATGAGATGGTTAATGAGTTTTGATGACATGTAACGCAAATGAAAAATGTCCTTAAATTATATAATTGAAATAAAAAAGGTGAATAATTTATTATCTTTTATTTTAAGTATAAAACTTTCACTGAGTGTGTGACATTCACACTTAAATTTTAAATTTTTTAGGTTGAGTTAGGAATGTCTGCAAATGCTGGACAAAAGCCTGAGTTGTCTATTTCTCGATTTTAATTTTTGTCTTCTGTCACTTTTTTGGAGTAAACTTAAAATTATTCGTTTTGAGGTTTTATATTAATATGTACACACATAAAGTGTGGCTAATAGAGATAGAGGATTTATAAGTGTCCACCTTATTAAATGATTAAATAGATATCCAAAAATAGGGGTGTGACAATTAAATTCCGAGAACGAATTTTTCATAAAGAGGAGAATGTTGATTACACTTGAAAAGTGTAATTACAAACTTCACATTTTAGTTTAGAATTACACATTTTTCTTATAAATTCTT
>JAVXUM010000021.1:27828270-27846686 GCA_035590655.1 Pouteria glomerata
TGAAGAACTTATGAAACAAAGGAATTGAACTATATTATTTCAGATTATTCAAGAGCATATATATAGAGGTATAGAGTGTGACCTAATTTTCCTAGGATTTACATTAAATACCTATACATAAGTCTACATTTATGTTAACAAAATGTATCGGGGGAGGCCACCCAATTACAAACCCAAAAAAATATACCCAAGTTTCCATTTGATCTTAGGCACACCATGATCCTATTAAACTATTAATTTTTAAGCACAATAATATTCATTATTCAATATCTTCTATATTTTTAGCATATAAACATTATTTTCTATCATTTTCTAATTTTATACCGAATCTTATGATTAACTATTTGATACAATCAATGATTCCCAAACCCAATATTCTAGTTCATGATATGAATCTCAATTTGACAACTATGCCAGAGGTATCCCCACCAAATGTGGAACCAATTGCCGAAAGATCCCAACACATATTTGCTCTTCTTTCCCTTAATGAGAATTTTAAAGAAAATAAGGTGGAAATGTAGTAAAACTCATAGAATGAGATTGGTAATTCGTCCATTGACCATCAGCTTTTTAATAGAACGAAAATCAATTAACTTACAACTAAAGTAGAAGGGATTTCAGTGATAAATCCAAAACATTAGAGCAAGCTAGTATATTTTTGGCAAACTTCAAAGAGCACAACACAGAGAAATCATACTGGGTCCAATTCACATAATAGATTAGTAAGGTAACCAACGCCAATCAAGCTTATATTCATTGACCCTCAACAATAGCTCCAAAGAACCTAGGGAAAATATTCCCACCTCGGTAATCAAAATCCATTTCCAGGTGAATCTTGCTAATGGACATGCACTTGGGCTATGTTCCGTACAGGGTAATGAAATGTAATAGCAATGGATTAATGTTTGGAATGGAATGGAACCATTCTCATTCTCTAGTTTGGTTACTAAATTAATTAATGTTAGAACAGAATGACTATTTCAATGTTAGTATAAATTAAAAAATGAAATGGAATAAAAACAAATTCTAGAGGCATGGGTGGTGTCAGGTTATGATTGTAAAAGTAATGACAGTGGAAGTAGAAAAGGGAGCTTGTGCTAGTGCTAGCAGTGCTAGTGTGAGATGGTGGTAGAGGCAGGAATGGAGATTGGTGGTGGCAATAGTGGAGGGTCTTGGAGGGTAATGGCAGTAACAGATAGCAATGGAGGTGACAGAGGGCTGATAGAAATGGAAGCGGTGTGCTGGTGGTGATGGCAACGTTGGTGCTAAAGGATAATATAGAGGTGGCATATAGCAGTGATAGAGGTGGTGGGTGGCAACAAAAACAGTAAAGAGTGGCAGAAGGCAATGGAAGTGGTAACAATGATGGTGGTGGTGATGGAACTAGAAGTCATGGATTGCAACAATAGTAGTGGCTAGATGTGGTGATGGCAAAGACAAAGGTAGAAGTGGTGGAAGGGGGGTGGTGGTCGGGTGGTCGGGTGGAGGCAAACAGTGATGGTCAAGGTGGACGGATAGTGGTCGTTGGTGGTAGCCATCATTTGCTTTATTATTCTCTCTCTCTCTCTCTCCTCTCTCTCTCTCTCTCTCTTTTCTAATCCACTAAAGGAATAAAATGCGAGAATGATCACTCCCTAGCTTTCCCTTGATAGAGAGAATAAATATTGCTACATTTTGTTGAAATGGTGATTCCATGGAATGTACATTCCACTTCGTGTCAGTGTACCAAACAAGGGAATGGGAATGAGAAGTGGGAATGTCTTTCCAACCCACTACCTTGTACCAAATGTTACCGTACAAAAATCCAATTCATTGGCACCAAAGATATCTTCAGAGAAAATTCTGAAAATAAGTGTTTCCCCGTTTGGTTTTGGCTATGCCCAGAGAATCCCCTTCTTTGGGATAGTCTAAAACGTCTTAAAGAAGATTTTTCTAATTTTGCTATGAACTAGGTTGGAAACAACGCTCTCGGTGAATTATGTTCATCACCTAAATAAATTTTGGAGTTTCTCCTCTCTCCAAGAGGATACTAAGCTTTTGAGGGCATTTGCATTAGCTCTTCTCAAGAGATTCTCTAAAATGAAGTAAAAAGTAACTTTAGAAATTCTCTATTCAAAGAACCCTACATCAGCTCTCTATATGATCTTCTAAAATATAGAATGCTTTACTGACAACATTTGAAAAATCGATGTACAGAATCTTTAAAACAGTGTGTAGAGATGCTAATGTGGCCTCTTTTTCACTCTCCACTCTTTACTTTAGAAAAAAGAATGTGCTTTAGAGTAATTATGTGGATGCCCAAAGATCATATAATGGGTAGGAAAATCATTGAACAAGTGAGAATCTTTCTCGAGATTCTTGTTGGGGAAGTCATTTTATCAGTCTTATTGTTCTAGTGCTTCACCATGGTTAGCTGTTCCCTAATGAATTCTTCATCATTCTTACCCCAATGGTTCCTTCTTTTCTGTTAATAGTGATATACATTTCCTTCTGCTTAAAATGGATTTATCAACATCAATGCATGCTCTAAGCTGATTTACTAAATCATCAGAAACAAGCAAGCAATTGCAACGCTACAAAAGCAAACAAGCTTGCATTGTATAAAAACATTACTCATCTCAAGTAATATACAAACATTAAACACCAAGTGGTTCTTACGTACAAGAGAAAAGTTTGGCACATATCAGGAACAGATTTGTCAACATCAATGCGTGCTCTAAGCTGATTTACTAAATCATCAGAAACAAGCAAGCAATTGCAACGCAACAAAAGCAAACAAGCTTGCATTGTGTAAAAACATTACTCATCTCAAGTAATATATAAACATTAAACACCAAGTGGTTCTTAGGTACAACAGAAAAGTTTGGCACATATCAGGACTATTTAATTCATCATTACATACCACATCAAAATGGCTTACAATGTTCTTAATAACACAAGCTCAAATTAGTTAATTCAATAATGAAAAATGCATGGCAAAACAGAAATATAATTACCAGAACCTTGTCATTGCCCAATATTTGAGTCACTCTTCCAGACCAATAACAACTATCAGTCCACCAATCTACCAAATCCCCTACCTTCCATTCACCATTGATAACAACTGTCACTTCAGAAATTGTATTAACACAAGGCATTTGACTTTCATGGCAGGTAGGAGGATACTGGGGACGCACCATCAACTGCCTTTTCATCGCCCTTGACTTCTGATTTTTTGGGGGCCATTGGTATATTCTAGTCCACTTTATTTCTGCACATTCAATTCAATTATACCACAATCATATAGAAAATGAGCAATGCATGTCAAATAAAAAAACACATCTAGAATTCAATAGCAAAAACAAATGCGGCACATGATGCCTCAACAGTTAAATGTGTGGGTGCAGAAGATTAGCAACTGTGTGTTAAGGCTTTAGCTAAAGGAGAAAGACGTGAATTACATAATTCCTCATCATTTTTTTTTTTTTTTAATTTTAGAAATATTAAGATCTAAAACTTCTAAGTTATTTGTAAATACAATCTTTTAAAATAGATATAAGTCAAAGATAAATGCATTTGGAGTATAATGAATAAGTAGTAGTTTTTTTATATACACAAATAAAATTATATATTTATTCATTAACGTGTCCCAACCATGTTGTATCCAGATAATTTTAAAAATTGACATGTCGACATATTCGTGTCCTGTCATACCCATATTGTATGTCTGTATCCGTGCTTATTAGGGTAATAGTTCTCAGTCCCTACAATTCAGTGTTTCAAGAGGAGTAGAAATTGAGCTATCATGATAACTAAATAGTGAAGATTAATAAAAGATTATCGATGTTTGGGATTGGTGCATTCATTGTGGAATCATCTTCCATATTCTCGAAATGTGTTGCATTGAAAGTCATTCACTCACTTATGCTTTTCAATTAAAGTCTATAGGGAACCAAAGTTGCCAGATTAGTGTTCCTTTTTGTGATAAGTTTCAGAGAAACAGTTAAACAACCTCATTGCTAAGAAAAGAACAATCAATCTTTTTTGTTTTTTGTGCAAGGCACACTCAGAACAGTCTTAGCACCTGTCTTGATGTTTTTTTTTCTCAACAACATTTGAGCTTCAGACTTGAGAGGACTCACTACATCATGGCTGATGCATAACTTTGAATGAGCTCCAAAAGTACGTTTAATAAACTACAAGTCCACTTCAAGACAAAAGACTGAAGAACGGAGGTTCTAGATAAATGTCTCTAAAATTGAATCATGAACTCAATGGCATATCAGTCTTGCAGGTCAAATATCAGTAAAGTTTTATCTCAGATCCCAGCACTCTGTTTGCAAGCCATAATTTTGACGTATAAACCCTTTGCCCATGTTTCTGTGCGCTGTACCAGCTAACCAAAGTAGGTAAATTAAGTTTACACTAAAATATAGTTCAGCATTCAAATAAATAAAACAAAACAAACAAACATGCTATTGTTGCTTGATATACATTATTGGACTCATTTAACAGTTCAAGTATTGTGTATAATTGGTGACTTAACTTGGTAAGTGAGCACCGGTTCCAGGAAGTCCTCCCACTTATTACTGGGCACTTTCTTTGTTTTGTGTTGGTGTGATGCACCTTGCGTGGTACAACTTGCTTGTTTGTCCGATCCACATGATCAAACTCGAATATGCGATGTTAGATAGTTTGAAATACATTGTTGGACCAATCTTCAAATAGTTTAAGCTTTGGAGATAATTGATAACAAAACAAAATTTGCAAATCTATTCCAACGTCATGCTCACTCCTCTACCACTTAATGCTTGCAACATGAAAATAGGGATATAAGCACACAATTGTATTTGCATTTGTAATTTATTCGAGTGCAATGCTAGCTACCCCATAGTTGCAACACAACCAAAATATTAACTACTGGAACGTAAAACTATTCATTATTAAGGGCCCATTTGATAAGCCTTTTTTTCTGTTTTCTATTTTTTTAGGTTAAAATAATTGAAAGCTGAAAACAAAAACATATTGGTAACGTTTCCCTTGCCATATTTTTCATAACAGTTCACATATATTTTAAAAAATATAAAAACAGAAAAAGGTGTTTTCACTTATTTCCAAAATTTTGTTCACCCTTTTTATTCACTATTATAAGAACCACCACCATCACTCAGCCTCTGCCACTACTACTACTATCGCCATCACTGTCACCGCTACTCCTACAGCCTACTACACAGCTACTGCCACTGTCATTCAGCGCTATTGGTCACCCTATAACTCTCTACCACTGCGGCAGCCGCAACCCACCCACCCATCACCACTAGTCACTACCAACCACCAACGGCCAACCTCCCCTAACTACTATCACAAACCTATCACTACCATCATCACTATTTCTACCCACAACTACACATTGCTACTTTTACTTTGACCACCACTGCCACCGTTACTTTTGCTCCCGATCATTGTCATGGTTTACCACCAACCACTACTCCTGTTATGTAACCAAATTAGTTAGATTAGCTAATATTAGTTAGATTAGTTAGTTAGTTAGATTAATTGGTTGGCCACCCTTGGTAATAGTTAATCATAATTTGATTAACTATGATTACAAGAATTAGTTACAATCAATTCTATAAAAAAAAACCCACTGTAATGCAGCTGTAAGGAAGATGAAGAAGAATTTGCAATTTGAGATTCATTTCATTTGGGAGAGTTTTTTGGATTGCTCTCGAATTAAATCCAAACCTTTTTACTTTCTTATATTTTCTTTCGTTTTCTCGCCATCCAAACACCAAGAAATGGGTTCGCTCCAATTGATATCAGAGCTAGAAGCCACTCCTTGATCAAGAAATGGCGGACAGCCGAGCATCTGCACAAATGAATCAACAATATCAAGAAACACAGCAACAACTTGGACAGTTAATGAAGATGGTGGAAAAGCTCAGTCAAATGCTAGAGAACGTATCTCAACAAGTTCAATCTAACACTGCAGCAATCCGGAAAGGGAAGGAGAAAGAAGGACCTAAATTCTAGCCCTCAATTCCCAGCAATGCAGAAAAAGTGGGTCAGTCCAGCCATGGAGATGAAGAATCCTCCGAAGGACAAATTGTTTATAGGAAAATAAAGGAGCGGATAGATCAGTGTGTTGCAAGAGGTTCGGTCAGAACAGAGGAGAGCAAAGAGAAAATTGGTGGGGCGGATGATGTTTTTGTTGGGGATATAAGGAATGCTGACAGTATCACTCCTGCAATTCAACGTATTGATGCTCTAGGAATTCTTACAAGTGCTGTGCCAAAAATGAAGCCTGGGTTTGATCCAAGTAAAGGTGAAAGGCCTGAGTTCTATTTCGAAGATGGAGCATATCCTGAATAGGTTGACTGGTTTGGGCAGAAGAATCAAAAAGATGTTGCTAAAGCTGCTGGAGTGAAGCAAATTGTCGCTTGTTGGGTCAATGAGAGGAACAAATCCTAACCACCCCTTGAACAGCATTGGGAATGGAATTATTTTGATTTGGAAGAGAAAGGCTGAGCAATATCTGGCTGACTCTGAAATTCCTTACACTATCATAAGGGCCGGAGGCTTGCAAGACAAGGAAGGCGGTGTTTGGGAATTACTCGTCGGAAAGGACGATGAGCTTCTTCAGACGGAAACAAGGACTACTGAGGGGCTGCTGAGTTGGCAGTGGACCGCTCGGTGAAGGGCCCAACAAGATTGACCCGGGAGGAGCCTTCGACCCAGTTGAATTAGCTGATGATCGTAAGGCAATTATCAAGTTGAATGCGAAAGGAGATCAAGAATGGAAGGCTGGCAACATTTTCTAAGTTGGTTTCCTTGTCCAGGCCATGTTTGCCGATAAGGGCCCAATTGAGAACCTCTTTGACCACCTTACTGATCCGACGACCAACAATGCATGGGCTTATGCCACTAACTTTGTACCTAGAAAATGAATGTTAAACTTTGAAACTATCCCTGCATATTTGGACCTTGAGGACAAGATAGATTTTTAAGGGGGTGGTGATGGAAACTGGCAGCACCCAATAAAACTCTACAAAAGGCGTGAAGTGGATAGTTCTAAGACCCAAGCCTTAATTTGGCACATGCTAGATGATGTGGGGCCTACTTGGGATATTAACTAGACTTGGCTCTTGGATTCTTCAAGTGTCTTGTGGGGTTCAAAAGTCTTTTGGTTCTCCATTTATTAATATAGTCTTTTGGTTTTCGATGTTATTAATATTGTCTTTTGGTTTTTCCATGTTATCAATAAAGGAGTCTTATGGGGATTGTTTAAGTGTCTTTGGAGTTATAAGTCTTTTGGTTCTTCCATGTAATCAAAGAGTCTTATGGAAGTTTAATGTCATTTAATTTGGGAAGGTCTAAAGTCCAGTTTAAACAAATACAAATAAGAATGTAAGCCTTATGGCAAGGCATGATTGAGTGAATGAAAAAATAGCTTCAAGCTTTTGATTGTGTGATGCAATCTTTTCTTGGTGTGATGCTAAAGAGCCCTAGGTGTGATACCTAGACTTATCCTTCTCTAATCTCTTCTCTTCTTCATACAAATACTATTCACTTCCACCATTCATAGTTCAAAATAGCCCTAGTTTCAAGTATTTCCAGCATTATTAATCCTTTTCCAAAATCTATCCTGCATCAGGTGGGAATTGTTATGTAACCAAATTAGTTAAATTAGCAAATATTAGTTGGATTAGTTAGTTAGTTAGATTAGTTGGTTAGCCACCCTTGGTAATAGTTAATCATGATTTGATTAACTATGATTACAAGAATTAGTTACAATCAATTCTATAAAAAACCCACTGTAATGCAGCTATAAGGAAGATGAAGAAGAATTTTCAATTTGAGATTCATTTCTCATTTGGGAGAGTTTTTTGGATTGCTCTCGAATTAAATCCAAACCTTTTTATTTTCTTGTGTTTTCTTTTGTTTTCTCGCCATCCAAACATCAAAAAATGAGTTCGCTCCAGTGTGCGTGTGTTATTCATTGAGATCTATTAGTGTGTGTGTGTGTGTGTGAAACTTCGGGTGCAAAAGATGGTGCATCCATTACAAGTTGTAGCAAAAGTACCTGACATGCTCCAACAAAGTGAAGAACGATGCACGCATTAGCGAAATCAATGAGCCAGTATGGCTCGTAGAATCCAAATCCAGTCAAGAGATTCCCCGGTGCAGAATTCCCAAAGGCTGCATAGCCAAATCCTCCACAGCAGAGAAATAAAGATGTTATAATACTGATTGCTATTGCTGAGGCCTTCTTCGTGGTCCCCTTTTCTGGCGGAGGTGACTTCAAGGTGTCCTTCATGATTTATAAGTTCATGACTGTTTACTTAAAACGATAACCGAGACTTGATATTCTTATGAAGTGAGATGTGTATGTGGTTATCACTTCATTTGTGTAATTTTTAGTTAGGAGTATAAAAGTAAAATAGCATGGTGGTTAAAATTTTTAAATTTGTAAAATGAGTTAATCATAAGAAATTTTTAGAAGTTATTTAATTTAAAATTTAAATTTGACGGGAGTTTAGAGAGTAGTTTTCTATAGTTTTACTAAAATTGAAACCTCATTAATTTTTAGACTTCATTAATACTCTAGTGTTGCATCTATATAAAAGCATACATTCGATATATGCGCTCAAAAAAAAAAAACTTTAAACCTGTATCTGAATCAGAATGATGGAGAATGGAAAAGCAAAAGCGACATCCCCTAGTGCTTGAGCGACTAACCATACTTTTTGAATTGAAGTAGAAGTTGGTACCCTACCAATGCTACCCTTTACGGTTCCATCTCCTGCAATTTCAGATTCAACAAAGCCATCAAAATCTAATTGATGTTCAAGGGGAAGTTTCCAAGTCATCCATATTTTTTTCTTTTCCTCACTTCAACAACCATGTGAACCAAAAGTGATGTAATAACACAGTATATTCCTTACTATACCTATCACTTTTGCTAGGCCGAGTGCTGATCCAATGATAGAATACGAGAAGGACATGGTCGCAGCAAAAATTGAGAGCCATTCTGTATTGTGGAAATTGGGTATCTGAGACACTACTCTTTGAACAATTCCAATTAAAAGCATATGAGAAGTATTTCCATATTCACAACCAGCCTTGTGCCCTTCTTGGTGGTAACAGTTTGATTTCTGAATCGCTCTGCGACCATTACCAGAACAGGATGATTATAGTCGAGAATTCGCTGGCCAAAATCAAAGAGAAGGCGTTGTTTTGCTCTGCCAGTGGATTTAACTAAGAGTCTTACTACAGAAGCAAAAGCGTTTCTAAATTCAGATGAGATCATAAGGCATTATCAGCCCATACCAACCGTATTCCCATTTGCTATCCCTTCAGAAAAATGTACTTTTATGAATCATGGTAGATAATAAATTAGTTTTTAGAAATTCACTTGATTGATCTAGGCACACTTCTGCCGTGAAATCTGAATCTAACCCTATGCAGTTATGGTGAAAATCCGCAAGAAGAACAAGAAAAGAAAAAATAGGACTAAAAGAACACAGATTTAACGTGGTTCAACAACTTACATTCCTTTCAGAACATAATCATATCAATTGATTTATCAGATTATGACGATAATTCTATAGTAGTGTTAGACATGCTAAGTTCTACTTTTTCTTTTATGTTCTTCAGCAAAACGCTTGTATAGTCCTCATTGATTTACTTGCTAAAGCAACACTCAGAATAACAAGGAATTGTAATATCTGCATTTTGAAAGAAAAATTCAACCGTTCACCAGTATTGTAAGAAGAAAGAATCTGAACTAAGTAGCCCATGCTGATAGCAGATGTAATGGTATAGATGACAGCAATCTTGAAATAGTTGAATCTTAAAATAATACTACACACGACCCCGCCCGCTCCTTTTCCCTGAAAGTTCACGAAGTTTCAACCATATACAAATATTTTCCCATGTCCCGTTATATCCTAGAATAATAAATTTGACCCTTAGACACATCTATATATCCGAAACTCGTACCTCAGACGTTAACACCCAAAGTCATAGTCTCTAGCAATGCACCGGAACGACTTATATTGGCCGTGTGGAACATTGCTTAATTTCGGCAAATTTATGTGAGAATGGTGGTTGTAATTATGTCTAACTTAGCTAAATTTTAAGTTCTATCCTGTAAACCAAATTAATGAAAGCTAATGGCACTGCTCCTCAGGAACAATTAATGTTATAAAATCAATTCCAACCAAAGTAACAAAAGCAGTTACGTTCCAATAAGTTACCTTAAATCTATCCAAAAACAAATAAACAACGAACGACACACAAAAATGTACATTCCACTCTCCACATCAGCGTTAATAAAAGTGCTCAACACTTTAGCCCCTTAAATCCATTCAAAAGAATTAAGTTATTGTTCCCAAGATATGAATTTGCTTCAATTATTGTTCCTTAAAACGTGAATCGTTTCAGCATATGAAATGAAAGCAGAAATATGATACCCTAGAATGCAGTACAATGAGAAATAAACTCGTCATATTATTAAAATATTTTGGTATATAAAAGTGACTTATCTTTTACTTGTTAGCCTTTTGTAAAAATGTAAACTTAGTGAATATTGTCACACAAATTGTTAGTAATTTACTACTTTTAGATGCCTTTTTCATAAAAATATAATATAGGTATTAATTTGTTGGGATCATCGAATTTAGTTTATCGAAACTCTAGTGCATCACGTCTCGAAACGTGCGTACCAAAAACGTGGTTCGGAAGAGGAAGCAGTGATTACCTAAAATCGTCCGGACAGCTTCGAGGTAGGAGGGATTTCTGGTGGGTCCAAATTCAGGATCAGGTGATCTGTAGCAGTTGCAGAGACACAACTGACTGTTCCGAAGAAGAGCATCACCAATGGACCTGCAATCCACCCAAGCTGAGCCATACTCCATGCCAATGATAGTACCCCTGAGCCTATCACTCCTGTAATTATATGCGCCAAAGCAGTCCATTCGTTCCCTTCATATATACAATCAATTCCCACCAATCTCATAAATTCTTATCTTTCTCAAACACTATGGAAGTAAAAATGAATTAATTCAACAACATTAACAAAACCAAGTTTAAGAAATTTTCGCCAATCACTGCCTATGGGCACTGAGGATTTCTTTAGGAGCCAATCACTCTTAGAAATACAACTCATTAAAGCAGTGTTATATTACAATTACACCATTGCCATATTATTTTAGTACAAGCTCCTGACTAAAAATTTTAGTAGATTGAGTAGCAATGCAGAAAACTTTAGAGGTTACTGTGAATTAAAAAAAAAAGGTTAAAGAGGATTAAAATGACTTTGCCCTCTTGTGAACCAATCACCTCAAATAAAATAGCCAATTAAAATGCGCTTCTATTACAGAAGTACACACATCATTTTGATACAATTTTTTGAAAAAAAATTCTGATAGAGACTTATTTCTTTTAAGTAGGAACTGCTTTATGATATGCCAAAAATAAATAAATTAATAAATAAATAAATAAAACCAACTCTTACAGAGAGTGAACATTTCAGTGACTTCCCTTCATAAAATCAATTGACACAAATCTCATAACTCTCATGAAAACAATGAAGTATGTTACCCATGTGAGCACTTGATTTCCTTTTCATTTCCAAAACACTGTAGTAGTAAGAAGGGTGAAAAATAGGACAATAATATTTTGTTATTTATATCGAAATTTGCATTGTGTATACTTAATTTTCAATTTCTGTGGAAGCATTTTTTTTTTTGGTGTGCACGTATTACAAATCATGGGTATTGTTAGATCATTCAAAAACTTTTGGGGATTGCAGTAAGGAAAAAGAACCGAAAAAGAAGAGGGTAACAGAGGAGGAAAAGAGAGAGTTAATGAAAGGGAAAGGACAGGCCAGCACTCCTGATGGGAGGGACGACTTTTTGAGTAGATGATGAAGAAATACAAGTAATTTTGTCTACCAAAGGGATCCGATGATCTCCATCTCCCTCTCCCATCGCCTTCCCGAAGGCAGCAGCTCAACAATAATCCTCAGTGCCTAGACACACGCCTACACATACATATTTATGCGTGTATATACATATATGTAAGTATTGCCCCCTCGGAAACCATCAAATAACCACCTCACAAGCAACAAAGCCGGCTCCTATTGGCTCGCAGGATGTAATGGGACAGGTACAAGAAGTATTCAATCAATTAAATTTGTTGAAATAGTATTAATACGAGTTTCATATTAAAATTTAGTATTTGTGTCACTTTGAAATTGATTAAAAATTTTTATACGAGATTATCTAATATCAGATACTCATTTATGTTTATGATATTAGCTGAACATTTATTGAATATAATAAAATTATATTGAATGTCACAATTGTTTCTGTACAAATACATACCATCCGTCAATACGCAAGGCAAAAAATCTTGCACAATGACAGAAATTCAAACCCAAACCCAAATTCGACAGTCCAAGAAATCTTTCAATTATTGCGCTATGTTACTTTGAACTTATTACCCGTTCTGTGCTATATATATATATATATATGTGGTAGTTCCCAATGAAAAAAAAAAAAAAGAAGAGTATTGCTCAGCTCAACTTTGCTGCTACGAGTCCCTCGATTGAACCAACCAAAGCAAACATGGTGACAAGCAAACAAATGAAGCTGAAAATGCGAAGAACAATCCATTTGGTCGTCCAAGCTTCGATTTTCCTCTGCAGAAAGTACATTTCCACGGGAAAATAAATGGACAATGGCCAGAAATTCAAGGCTCCCAACACTCCCAAAACTTGGTTGAAGTATGGGAAGAGCATAGCAATTGCTGTCGTTGATGCAACATAAGCTGTTCGGAAACACAGCCTGCGAAGATTCAGTCTCGGGGCCACCGGCAAGAAGGGGAGTTTCAAAGTGTACTCATTGTTCACAAATCCACTGTTTGGGAACTTCCCGGTAAGCCACTTGTCCACAACTGCAAAAACCGGTTGACTGAATATCTGCCAAACATACAAAAATGCAAAGGAAGAACATATGAATTTAACATGCACCTACATCCATCTCATTAGGCTTAGTTTGGTAAATAAAATGATAGTCGGCTTTTTTCTAGTCCATTTTTTTTTCATTTTATATAATATTTTTATCAAAATTTGATAGATTTATTTATTTTTTTTCAGTTTTTGGACATGTTGTCACATTTTTAAAAAGAATGCTTCATTCCGGAAGTGGGTTCTCCTACTTTTAAGCTCTTTAGTTTTTTTTTTTTGGTAATATATTTTTTTTAAATGAATATGAGTAACATGCCTAAAAATTACAAGAAAACAAAAGGAAAATCAAGTCTCAGTTAAAAAAAAAAAAAAAATTCATATAAGATGAAGGGGATTAAAAAAAAAAACTGTTTCTTGTAAACAAACTAAGCCTCGAGCAAAATTTCCACCTTTTTCCATATTTTTTTTTTTTTAAAAAGAGTAGTGTTAGTACCTGATATCCTCCAACCAAATGAAGAACAACGCAAGCATTAGCAAAATCAATGAGCCAGTAAGGCTCATAGAATCCGAAGCCCGTCAAGAGGTTCCCCGGAGTAGAATCACCAAAGGCAGCGTATCCAAACCCTCCACATACGAGGTAGAAAATGGTTGTGGTCGATATTGCAATCGTTGAAGCCTTCTTCATGGTCTCACTTTCAGATGGGGGAGACTTCAAAGTGTCCTTCAGGCATTGCAAGTTCAGTAATTAGCTTCAGAATCTACATTTGTTTGAGTATTTAAGTGAAAGTTTGACACCTTACCTGTATTTCAATGAGGATAAGGGAATATGGATAGGCAAAAGCAATGTCCCCAAGTGCTTGAGAAATTAACCATACTTTCTCACCCGTAGAAGATGCTGAGATTCCAGCTATGGTACCTTTTATTACTCCATTTCCTGCAATTACAGATTCAATATATGTACCAAATTTTCTGGGCAAATTTCACTTTGCCCCTGTGAGATTCACTTAAAATCTTATTTCAGGAAAGTATTATAAGATGGCGATAAGACCAATGTTATTATATGGATCAGAGTATTGGACAGTAAAACATAATCATATTCAAAAGATGATAATTGCAGATATGAGAATGCTAAAATGGATCTGCGAGATCATAAAGAGAGATAGGATTAGGAATGAGAAGATTAGAGGCAAAGTAGGAATAGCACTGATTGAAGATAAAATCAGAAAAAATTGATTAAGATGGTTCAACTATGTTAAAAGAGATCTAACGGAGGCACCTGTTAAAAGATGTAAAACCATGAAGATTGAAAGGAGTAGAAGAAAGAAAGGAAGACCTAAGAGCAGTTGAAAAGAAACTATTGAATATGACAGTTTCTACAAGGATCTAACGGAGAACATAACACTAAACAGATTTGATTGGTGTCGTCAAATTCATATAATTGACCCCACTTAATGGGAAAAGACTTGATTTTGTTTTGTTTTGGTTTGACAATTAAGGGTATGAGATTTAAATTATTTGTAATGTCCTTCCTTGGGATGTATTAGGAGTTAGGATTTAGTGAAGGAAAAAAAAAAGACAAATAAAAGAAAAAAAGTAGTGAAAAAGGAAAGGAAACATAAAATCTAAAATACGTGTACTTATTTCGATGGATTGAAAAATATTAAAAAACTAGTTAATACTCATGCAAGACATAGTTGCCCGTGTACCCTCTCTCCAACCTTCCCCCACCCTTTCTTTTTTCCTCTCACCTAAAGCCAGCAAACTCACCACCCCTGTATCTCTTTCATTTTCCATCACAAACCAAACATGAGAAATGATTATCTTTCATTTTTCTGTTTTTTTTTTTTTTTTTGGACAAATTCTAAATCCAAACACAACCTTGATAACCATTTTGCCCTTGAAAGTTGCATGTGTAACGGTTGGAGTGCAAAGGTAAAATAGTCACTAAGGAGGGAGTTTGCAACTAATTAAAAACTAAAATCCTTAATTGTTACAAAAAGAACTAAGGTTTTGAAATGAGATTTTGGGAAAAACTTAGGGGCAAAGTGAAATTTACCCAAATTTTTTTATTAGATTAAGGGAACATGAGAGCAAATTAGAATTTGTACCAATAACTTTTGCCAGCCCCAGTGCAAATCCAATGAAGGCATAGGTGAAGGACATCACAGCAGCAACAATAGAGAGCCATTCCATATTATGAAAAGTGGGTATCTGGGACAATATAATTTGAGCAGCTCCAAATATTAGCATATAGTAAGTGTCTCCAAAGTTGCATGCAGCCTCATGCCCATAGTCATGGTAGCAGTTTGATTGCTGTATTGCTCTACATCAATTCAGATGATAAAATAATACCATAAGAAGTGCGTCCACAATTTCAAATCAAACTAAAATCTTCAATTTGCTGTTGTTATTCTACAAGCTTAAGTTTGATCCAAAGGAATGAAAATCATTTCCACACTTAGGGCGTGTTTGAAGTGATAAAAAAGTGAGATAAAATAAGATAAAGTGAGATAAGTTGTAAGTTCGTAATTCATGTAATGAGATAAAAAGTAAATAACTTTTAGAAATTTTCAAAAAAATTACAGAGATTTTCGGCGTTTGTCAATAAACCAAACGCACTCTTATTCCATTCCATTCTTTCAAAAAGCAACCTTTCCAATAAACATAGAGTAGCAATTAA
Organism: Pouteria glomerata; assembly: GCA_035590655.1. Lineage (NCBI taxonomy): Eukaryota > Viridiplantae > Streptophyta > Magnoliopsida > Ericales > Sapotaceae > Pouteria > Pouteria glomerata. Next base: position 27,843,903 of record JAVXUM010000021.1, read on the forward strand.
ACAAGCATACCACACAAGACAATGGACTGAAAGTGTAGCATTGATCACTGCACTCCATTCCATTCCCTTGTACCAACTAAGTTTTAAAATGCACAGAGCTCATCAATGTACACAACACACCTCATGCTGATAGCGGAAGTGATTGTGTAGGCAATGCCTGTCCCATATAAGCTTATTTGCACAAGGAGTCCACACACCCATGCACTCGTTTCTCCTGGAATACCATATTGTTGTTAAATGAACACTTCATTGCTTGCTACTAATTTTACAATCTCAGAGTTTTGAATTTAGATCATAATTTTGAATGGAGATTCAACTTAGCAAGAAAATCTTTTCACAGAGAAAAAATATCAAATACAAATTCTACTCACAGGGAAAAAATATCAAATACAAATTCTACTACCAACGAGTTATAAGACACTACTTAAATTTTCTTCTATTCACTTGCATGAATTATTTCGTTGCTCTTACTCAATTCACTCTATAAAGCCTACAAGTAGACTTTCTGTTTCACACAGAACGTTAAAAAAGAATAAAAGAAAATAAGAAAGACTTATAAGCTCACAAAAGAAAAATTCTCTCTCTCACAAGACTATATTATACCCTTCTAATTCTCATTGTACATTAAACTTGGGTGCATATATATAAACTTACAAAATTCTATTCCAACTAGGACTCAAATACATAAACAAATTTCCTAAGAACAAAAACAGATTTTCCAAACGGAAACAGAATTTTTATAATATTTACAATCTCCTTAGGAAATTCTCCAAATGTTGCTGGGACTCTTTAAAATTTGAAAACTTGTACAACTCTTCCATAATTTACAAAAACTCAATTTTCAATCAGTTTCTTTCTTTGTTTAGATTTCCTAATTATATTAGCAATATATTAAGTAAAGCAATCCTTATCCAATTTGGAAACTCAATCTTTTTCCGATTAGAAAACTCCATCTTTGTTTGATTTAGAAAACTTGAATCTCATTGCACGTCTAATTAGAAAATCTTGTCCTTAATTGCAAATTTAATTATTTTGTTTGAATTTACCATAAATTTGACTTTACAAAAACAATGTAAATGGATAATGACAGCAACAATAATAGAGGGAAACAAATAAATAAATCGCAAAGAAGCAAAAGAACTGGCTTTACGGTATTGAAACAAACACAAATGGGCAATTTTTTTTTTTTTGGGTGAAAGCCAAAATATTCTTACCCAAAGTCACCTGAACAGCTTCCAAGTAGGATCGGTTTCTAATAGGGCCATACTCAGGATCAGGAGATTTGTAGCTGTCGCTGAGAAGACGAGTAGAAAGGAAGGTGACTAAAGCAAAGACAAACATGGCAATAGGACCAGCAATCCAACCCAGCTGAGCAATACTCCAGGCCAAAGACAGCACTCCTGACCCAATCACTCCTGTTATTATATGTGCCACTGCTGTCCATACAGTCCCTTCACAAAAACCCACATTCCAAAATTCAATACTTCAATTTCCCTTCAAAGTACTTGTAATCAGTGAAATCAACATTAATTCTTGCTTTGGATTGAAGATGAAAAAAAAGAGTCCTTTTAACAAGGGAAAAGAAAAGGAGTTTATTCTTGTATTAAATTATGTTTGGATAGAGTGAAATGGAGGGGGGGGGGGGGGGGGAAGAAATTATTCAAAAATATTTTTTGGTGTTTGTGAGTTTTGAGAGGAAGTAAGAAAATAGTAAGAAGAGAAAGGGAAATGCGCAAAATCATCCATTTTCCATCCATCCAAAATTGGATGAAAATTGAGAGAAAATAGAACTTAATTAATGAAACTTTTATTAAGGATGCACATGACTCAACTTAGGGCCGTTTAGAGTGTAAAAAAAAACAGAAAAGAAAAAAGAAAAATATGATTTTGGTAATTTTTTTGTATTTAGTGCGCAACCATCAAATAATATTTTTTTGTATGAATATTTTGACTTTTGTGTTAACTTTTTGGAAAGAGATGTTATTTTAGTGTTTGCATTAGCTTTTAATTCAAATGGTTTTATATAGATTTTTTTGAAAATCGTTAAAAATTTTTTGAAATTTATAAAAAAGTTATTAGAGTTTGTAAAAATGTTATTGGGATTTGTAAAAAAAATTATTGGAATTTGTAAGAATTTATTGAGATACGTAGATATATATAAATTCATAAAAATTTTACAAAATACGAAAACTGTAAAATGTGTTAGAGAGTTTTAAAAATTTTTAGAATATTTAAGAGATTTTTAGAGATTTATAATTTTTTCAATGCGCCAAACACGAGTTTTGTTGGGTTTGGTGATAAAACCTAGCTAAAGAAATTTTTGGTATGATAAAAAGTGAGATAAAATGAGATAAATTATGAGTTCGTAATGCGTGCAGCAAAATAAGTTTTAGAAATTTTTAAAAATTTTCAGAGTTTTTCAGAATTTTGATCGAACCCAAACACCCCCTAAATTTAGTTGAGTTCATTGAGTTTGACAATTTGTATACACAAGAAATATATATATATATATGTCATATAAATATAAATGTTCGTTAAGCCCAACTTGATTAATTGCTATAGCTCCACTTGATATAAATTCACATATACAAATTCTTATTTGTCCTAAAATTTAAAAAAAAAAAATGCATTTCGCCTATTAGAATTAAAATAGTTTAACTATTTATATAAAACATTACAAGGAATTTATTCTTATTTTAGGAATATAATTTCACAGCTGGAATAGATCCTCAGTTGCTGTATTATTTACTTTCTCTTTAAAAAAAACTTATAAATTAAATTAAT
>JAVXUM010000021.1:27855539-27869226 GCA_035590655.1 Pouteria glomerata
TTTTTTAGGGTCAAATTGAAATTATTATTAAATTGATTCCTTTAAAATCTATAAATACATATGTAATTTTAAGCTTAAAATTGAAAAAAAATATTTTCTCATCCATTTCTTTTACCACTTATAAATTGAAAATGTTTTTATTAGCTTATAATTTAAGCACTAATTAAATCAAAATCAAGGGGAGAGTAGGGTGTGGCGAAAGAAGAGATACTCCCATTTTCATTCTATTTATTTATTTTTTTCACTAACTAAGAATATTCAAGGTGAAAATTATAAAAAAATTATAAATATTAAATGGTTATCATATTTTTTTTGAAAGGTATATTATGTGGTTATCATTACTCCAAAAGTCTCATAGTTTTTAAGGTGTGCAATTTTTGACCTCTTTGAAAAGCTTTATTCAGGTTGTTTAATAGGCAAAAATTTGATAAAAGAAAAGTATAATAAAAGTAAAATAATTTGATATAAAAGTGACATGTGATAAAATTTAATTATAAAATATAAAAAATTAATAAATTTTAATTAATTTTGATGTACTACCAAAATCTCAATGGAGACCAAAAATCTCACATCAAGCCCTCCATACTTTGCCTTTGCCAAAGGGACAATCTAACAATAGTTGACAAACAGTAGAACTACTACATAGGTTTAAAAGGAAACAGTTCATATGGTAAAAATTAATGGAAATTAGTAAAAAATATGATTTAAAAATTTTTTTAACGTTTGGCACATGGGCACTAAATTACGTTTTTTTTTAGAGATGTATAGTAAAATTTTTTAACTTTTACATCAATTTTTTAGGATGAAAAATCGTTCGAATAATTTTTTTGTTTTATCATAATGATTTTGTGTCAGGTTTATTAAAAGTGATTAAAAAATTTTTAAGATTTGTAGAAAATTATTAGAGTTTATGGAATGTTATTAGAATTTGTAAAAATTTATTAGGATACGTATATATAATAATTTATAGAAATTTTACAAAGAACAAAAGAATGTAAAATGTGTTAAAAAATTTTGAAAATTTTTAAAAATATTTAAAAATTTATTAACATATTAGTTTATGTTGGCAAACAGGCCCATATGTTTAAACAAGTTAGGTGTTCGAGAGAGTTTATTTGTTTACGATTGATTTGTTTGGTCTCTTAGCGTGTACGCGTGCGTTTTTTTATTAGTTCATTAGATTTTCTCGTGAGTAACAAATGGTTTGTTTTTTGTTAGCCCTATTTGGTTGTCAAAAAATAAAAATTTTTGATAACTTTTTTTCTTTTTTTGGGTATTTGGTAATATTACAAGAAATTGTTAATTTTTTTTAATTTTTTTACTAAACAACCAAAAGTTACTAATAATTTTTAAAAATTTCTTCAATTTTTGTCAAACAATAAAAAATTACTAAAAACTTCAAAAGTATTAAAAATTTCTCTAATTTTTTACCCAAAAAATTTACTAAAAATTTTAAATTTTTACTAAATGCACCAAAAATTTCAATTACTAAAAAATGATAAAAATCTTAAATGTTACACTTTCTATGCAACCAAACACAATCTCACTATTTTAAATTATTTTTATATATTTAGAGTGTTCTTCTTTCATAAATAAACATGTGTGCATGTATATATAAGTAGAACTTGTTTGGAATTCTAAAAATATTAAAAATTTTCATAAAATTTTAACTTCTTACACGCTGTACAAATTACAAGATTGTATTGTTATATTAATTTTTAAAACTTTAAACACATATATGTTTATAAGTTCTGTTTAAAATTTATAAAACATAATAAATTTTTATAAATTTGTATAAAATTTTAATTTTTGACATATTAAATTTATAAAATTACCACGTCTACCAAATTATATTAACTCTTTACCCTTCAAAATCGCACATAAAAGGTGTTTATGCTCATTTTGATCTAATTTCTTTGATTGTAAAATTCCAAGGCCATGCTCGAAAATATTGAGACTACTAGTCTATTATTTCTTTGAATGTGGAATCAAAAGTTGGTGAACAGATGAAGTTGGAGACCACACGGCATTGTCCCATCCACCGCATAAAATGGGCAATGGTTCCGCCGGCCCCTCCAGGACCAACATGGGACCAACCACTAATGGGTAGAGATAGAGACCTTTTCCTGAAATTCCCTTTTTTTTTTTTTTGAAAGGTCCCTTTCCTGAAATTCCAAAGTCACTTTTGGGAGCATTTGTATTTGTTTTAAATAAATATTAAAGTGAGAATATTTTTACTTTAATATACAAATTTGCAATAGTTGAAAAATTGAAATTAATAATTGAATGCAACTCGTTGTAAAGGAGGATATGTCCTCTTTATATTTTGTACATTTTCTCACATAATCTAAATTATACTTACTTACCCAAAAAAAAAATAAACTATAATTATTAACACTGATGCAATAAATATTTTAATTGTAGAAAAAATAATTTTGACATTATCATTTTTTCTTATTTTAATTAGTAGATTTTCTATCTACATCCCAAGAAACAAGTGCGACTATATTTTAAAGTCTTTCAACTAATAATTTGTACAAAGGGTTAGCTTGGTGAACCGAAAAAAAAAAAAATAGGCTTTGCTATATTTTCATAATTTTTAAATATATTATTCACATTTTTACAAAAAAGAAAGCTCAAAAAGGTTAAAAAGTAAGATAACTTACAAATGTGTAAAAATAAAAGATCGACTTACTTCAGAAAAAAAAAAATTAACGAATTTTGAATTTTTTTATTTTTAAATATGAATAATATGTTTAAAGTTACTAAGAATAAAAAAATTCAATTTTGGCCAAAAAAAGTCAGATAAAATAGAAAGATATCAGAAGTAAGTCATCTTTTTTTTTTCTTTTTTTACCAAATTAAGTTAGAAAAAAATTATCTAAAACTTTATGACAATCAAAGATATAATATAGGATGCGTTTTAATGATAAAAAGTGAGATAAATTGAGATCAATTATAAATTCGTAATTCGTGTAATAAAATAAAAAATAAATAATTTTTAAAAACTTTTAAAAATTTTTAGATATTTTTAACAACCAAAAAAAACCGTGATTTAATATATTTGATATTACGCTATTTTCTAAGCATTTGTAGTTGTCGCTTTATGTAAGTGACATCTTTAGAGATAGGGGTGATGTCAACTTGTTGAACCCTAACGGAGACTATTAGCTGCTGAGTTGCAAAAGCTGAGTTCTGGGAAATACGTCTTTAGCAGTTTTTTTTGGTAATTGAATGTAATTTGGATTAAGGAATAATAAATAATGTACAATATTTTAGGGACATACCCTCATATTATAGGCTAAATTATAGTAATGGGAACTCCCAATCACAAAAATCTAGATTAGTTATACAAAAACCCATTTTGATCTTTATATCATGCACAATTGCTTTGGCACCATTAGGAACTGATGAGGAGAGGCCTTTAAAAGCTCTAGCATTCATTTCCTTCCATATATGATAAATCATAGCTACCCAAGCAAGTTTGTAAATCCTTTTGTGCAAGCATTTCCCACTAAACTTTCCCATAACCCACTAAACTTCTTCCTTATATGGTTGTACTGATTTGGAAGCACGGCACTTGTGGAGGATTAAAGCTCTTACTTCAGTAGATAAAGGGCAAAGAAAGAATAAATTATCCATGATTTCGTTGGATAGGCCACAAAAAGAGCAGAGGGGATCAACATTCATGCCTCAAGCTGTAAGCTTATCTTTAGTATTGGGTCCTCTTTTTATAGCAAGCCACAGAATGAAACTATGCCGAGAAATATGATTAGGAAACCAAAGTAAAGAGTGTCAATGTACCTTTGGAGCCCGTTCCCTCATGGCTTCCCAAGTGGTTGCAGTATTGAAAGTTTTTGTTTTTAAGACTAGCCATATAAATTAATCTTTCATCTTTGGTTGCGGCTGGTAGTCCATAAGACTTTCAAGGATTATTTCCCGGAGCTCCCATGTTTTGTTATAGCTAGAGCGTGGAAAATAACACTTCCATTGCTTATCATGAATCACCTTAGAGACTTTAGCATCTTTTGGTAATCTAGTATCAGATGCAATCCTTAAGCCATATTTAGGGATGAGAAGGGCTTAAGGGTGCCAATTGGAGTACCAAAGAGATATAGATTTCCCATTGCCCACTTTGTATTTAGATAAGTTCAAGGCTTTCTTTCTCAAGTCGAGAAGTTTCCTCCAATTCTAAGAGCAATCCGATAAGGCATTTACTTCCCAAAAACATTTGCCTTTAAAGAGGTTGGATTTGCACCAGGCTACCCAAGGGAAGGACTGTTAGAGCATAGAGTTCATAAGTGCCTTAGCATAGATGCTTTGTTCCATTCATAGATCTTCCGGATACCTAAGGCACCTTCATTCTTAGGTAGGCATACTTCATTCCTAGGTAGGTATGCTTCATTCCAAGCAACTTTACTTTCCCACTTTTTTATATCGGTCCCAGTCCATAAAAACCTTCTTAATACTTGCTCAATAGTGTTGCAAACCTTTTTCAGGAGGATGAAATGGTGGCTCTAGAACACTTGAATGCTAAAGAGAATTGATTTAATTAGCACCAATCTTCCTGCATAAGAAAGGCTTCTAGAAGTTCAGCTTGTTACTCAATTGGCAATTTTCTCAATAAGCTCCTTGCATTCCTCGGACTTGAGTTTAATAGAGATAAGAGGAACTCTAGGTATCTAATTGGCAATTCACTAAATTGGAATCTAGGAATACAGCATAAGTTTCACTTTTCTGCCAAGCTGCTACCAGAAAAGTAGACTATAATCTTCTTCTCATTTGGCTTAAGTCCTGAAACTTATGGAATTCTAACAGTACCTCATGGATGAGATGAAAGACTAGAACAGTTAGAGCACATAAAATAAACAGGTTATCTACAAAGCAAATGTGAGTGATGGCTGGCTCAAAGCATTTGGGGTGGGAAGTAAACCCAGTATCATCCACATGTCTGTTGAATAGCTGTGTAAAAAAACTCCATTGCTAGTAGGAACAGATAAGGAGATAATGGGTCACTTTGCCTTAGCCCTCTAGTTCCTGAAAAGTATCCTTCAAGTGCACCATTAATGGAGAGAGAGAACTGAGGAGTAGTGATACAAGTTTCGATCCATTTTTGAAACTTAGTGGACAACTGAAGCGCATTTAGAATATCAAGAAGGAGATCCCAAGATACTGAGTCATATGCTTTCATCAAATCAATCTTTAATGCATTTCTAGGAGATTGGTTGCTTCTGTGGTAGTTTCTCACCAACATGAGGAGGATTTGGTTTGAGATGGATCTATCTTTCACAAAGCGGCTTGTGAGAGACTAATAACATGTGGCATGATTTGTTTGAGTCTATTTGTAATGATATTTGAAATGCACTTATATATGGTTGAGCACCATGAAATTGGCCTATAATCAGTGACCATACCTGGGTTTGGAACTTTAGGAACTAGTGTAATAATAGTGGCATTAGCATTTTTTAAAATTTAATCGTTTAGATGTATTTATATTATTTTAATTTAAAAAATCATAAATTTTTCAAAATTTCTAAAATTTAACAAATTTAATTAAGCCACCATATAACATTTATACATCCACCTCTTCAAATTGTTTTTAAACCGAAGTATGTCTTTCGTTGGATAAGTTGGGGGACAAGGCCGGAGTTAAGGGTTAAGGAATTTAGACTTGACACTTGAATTTATAATCTGAAATTTGAAATTTTTTTATTTTTTTCATTTCGGAAATGAAATTCCGCACGAAAATTCTCATTCTCCGTTTAGGGCGAGGATGAGGGTAAAAATAAATCTCAAATGAGAATCAGATAAAGTATAAGGATTGATTTGAATTTGAAAACTGTGTATCAAAATAGGTGTACCTGCCTCGTGCCTATCCCTATTAGGGTCAGAAGAAGATGCCAAGAAAGAAAAAAAGAAATGGGTTATAAGAAGAAGGAAGAAAGGGTGATATTGGTGGAGGAAGAAAGTTTCAAAAATGGTAATGGCAAAGGGAAAGTAATAGATGTATTGATTTCAAACTCAAACAGTTCTTCTTCATTTGCATCCAAAAGAGCTTGTTAGTTTTGGGAGTATGGTAATATGAGAGCAGAATGTTGGAAGAGAAGACATAGAGCAAGCAATGGAATAGTAAAGAGGGAAAAGGATGGCAAACGGGCGACAAATTCAAATACAATCGAGAATGATGACAATGCAGAAAATGAAATAGAGTAGACAATAATGGGGAAGAGGGTTGTGGTCTAAATTATTAAACTGACGCAGAGAGTTATGTAAGAAGAGTTAATAGCAAGAAATGTGCTAGTAGAAATGCTAAAACAACACATTTCAAAAGCGTTCTTTTCATAAACTAAAATTTAAAAGTTGAGATTGGGTTTTATTCTTCAATGAATGGCTTAAATTTTTTACAAATCAAAACTTTCCTCAAACTCTTGCTTAGTCTTGGGGCTACTTTACATTCTTGATACACTATCGAGTTTAACTTAATGATGATATCAAAAGAGTTGTATTAAAAAAAAAAAAAAATTTGTTTATCGAGAATAATACAATGAAAATAAAATTCATTTTAAGTTTTTGAAAAAGAAAAATGTGCTAATATATTTTAATTTGAAATGCATGTATATTTAAGTTTAGTTAAGGGGTGTTGTAGGCATAAATTATTAACTAGTTTTATTACAGCACATAATTTTTTAGGAGCGTTTGGAGTGACAAAAAAATGATAAAATTTAATAAAAGTTATGAGTTCATAATTTATACAATGAGATAAAAAGTAAGTAATTTTTAAAAATTTTTAATATTTTTTTTAGCGATTTTCAAAGATCGAAACAAAGCATTTGTATAGTTCGACTTTGGATTAAGTTTGGAAAAAAAAAAATTAATATTTTATAATTAGTTATTTTTTGTAAAGAGAAAAAAGTTAATTTTATTAATAACTATTTTTTTAGTTTTTTTATTGATTAGATATTTTTATCTTCTATAATTTAAAAAAAAATAAAATATAAAAGACAATTTTAATTATTTAAAAAAAAAATCAAAGAACTAACTAGTCAGAATTTGATTTTTAGCTAATGTTGCCCAACTAAGCCTATCTAATTAGATTTTAGATCCATTTAAAAAGCGCTTGGTTTGTTAAAATATAAAAAAAAATTTTAAAAATTTTTAAAACTTATTTCATTGTACATGTTATGAATTCATAACTTATTTCAAAAAATTTTAATATTTCACTAAAAAAAATAAAAAATCTAAAAAAAAGTTAATCGAATAGATAAATTTTTTTATAATCATATTTGTCGAATTAAAAGTTTTTAAATGAATATCATTTTCGCTATTTTATACTAATTTTTTTAAATCCGTAGATACGGATTTGAGAAACCGTTCTTACGACTTTGTTCTGGTAATACAAAAATATCACTATTCTCTCTAAAAAAATTTTATTAAATGTCTAACATCTAAAATCAATTTAAATTATATTTTTTTTTTTATTTTTTATCACTTCAAACGTTATTTTTGTTTGAAGGAAAAAGCCAATTGAGAATGCTGGAGGAAACGCCAACACCTGTAGAGCAGACAATCCATTACTTTTTTTTTTTTTCGCAAGCAATTTCATATACTTATAGATATTATAAAAATATTCAAAAATGAAAATTAATATTTTAGTGTTTAGAAATATGCCCCAAAGAAATAATATGTTTTATATAAATTCAAACATCGTAGAGATTTTCTTAAGGGGTTAGCTTCTCGAATTATCCTTTTTTTTGTGGTATTTTTTTATAAAATTCATTTTGCGTGATAATTTTTGAAAAAAATTCTTATTATTATCATCTATCAATAAAAAGGATAAATGAAAATTGGGAGATAACTCGTATTTTATATTTATTTTTTAAAATGACGTTATACAATTGTAATTTGAAAAAAACAAACTTTCATTTCCGCGCCCATATAAAAATCAAAAAAAAAAAAAAAACAAAAACCAAAACCCTCAACTCAACCGTCGCTCGCTCTCACGGTTTCACCGTCTCACTACAGATCTCCCTTCAGAAATCATCTCTCTCTCTCTACACCTTATTCTTCGCCATGGAAGACGATCAGAGGGTCTTGGATCTAATCAAAGAACTAGTACACCGGTTACTCTCCACTCACTCCGATTCACAACCCACCTCACTCTCAGCCTCAAACCCTAGCAGTGCCAATTCCACGACTTCGATCCACACTCATCAGCAGCAAGAAGCAGCTCTCAAGTACGCCATTCGCATTCTCTCAAGCCGAATGACGCCATCGATCGCCGCCGACGAGGCCGCCATGGCCGAGTCCATCAAGCGCCACCTCGCCACCCAAGGTAAATCCTCCGTTGCCCTAACTTTTGCAGATCTTTATTCCAAATTCGCCTCGAAATCTGGCCCCGGAAGCATTCAAAATAGGTGGGCTGTGCTTTATATGCTCAAAGTCATCTCGGAGGATAGGAGGAACCAAAAGGTTCGATCTGACTCGAGGGGTTCGGCCCGTTTTTTTTCTTCCACAATGTCAGGTGGGCTACCGGCATTATTTAACTCCGAAACCAATGATAATTCTAGGCTTGTGAATGATAATTCTCGGGCTTTGCGTAGCCGAGAAAAGCTAGAAAAGGTTTGGGGCGATGGAGCTGGAAACGATAATTCAAGGGTTTTGCATGGTCCGGAAACTCTTGAAAAGGGTTGGAATGGCGGGGTTTTGATGGTATCTAAAGACCCGGAAAATATTCGGGACATGGCATATAGGGAGTTTGCAAATTTGTTAAGGGAAGAGAATGACGTTTCTGAAGAAGTTTTGGTTCGGGATGTGTTGTATGCTTGTCAGGGAATTGATGGGAAATTTGTAAAATTTGATAAAAATGTTAATGGGTATGTGTTGCCAGATGCTGCTAAGGCACCGAGAGCTACGAGATTAATGGTCAGGAAGCTTTGTGAGCTTGGGTGGCTGTTTAGGAAGGTTAAGGGCTATATTTCAGATAGCATGGATCGTTTTCCAGCTGAAGATGTGGGGACTGTTGGACAGGCTTTTTGTGCTGCTTTGCAAGATGAGCTTTCTGAGTATTATAAGCTGTTAGCTGTGCTTGAAGCGCAGTCAATGAATCCCATCCCTTTGGTTTCAGAAACTGCGAGTTCTGGGAATTATCTTTCTCTCAAGAGACTGTCAGTTTGGTTTGCTGAACCAATGGTGAAAATGCGGCTTATGGCCCTCCTTGTTGATAGTTGTAAGGTGCTAAGGGGCGGAGCAATGGCAGGGGCAATTCATATGCATGCCCAACACGGTGACCCACTTGTCCATGACTTTATGAGGCAGTTGCTTCGTCGGGTTTGCTCTCCTCTTTTTGAGATGGTGAGAAGTTGGGTTTTGGAAGGGGAGCTTGAAGATATTTTTGCTGAGTTTTTTGTTTTGGGTCAGCCAGTGAAAGCCGAATCTCTTTGGAGGGAAGGCTACCGTCTCCATGCTGGAATGCTTCCTTCTTTCATATCACAGTCTCTTGCTCAGCGCATTCTGAGGACTGGGAAGTCCATAAATTTCCTCCGAGTTTGCTGTGAGGACCGTGGTTGGGCTGATGCTGCTACAGAAGCGGCTGCAGCTGCTGGTACCACAACTAAGAGATGGGGTCTTGGATATGGTGAAACTGATGCATTGGAATCTCTGGTAACTGAAGCAGCTAAGAGAATAGATAAGCATTTGATTGACGTTATGCATAGGCAGTACAAATTCAAAGAACATTGCCTCGCAATTAAGCGTTATTTATTACTTGGGCAAGGTGATTTTGTTCAGTATCTCATGGATATTGTTGGGCCAGAGCTGTCTGAACCTGCCAATACTATCAGTTCATTCAAACTTGCTGGATTGTTGGAAAGTGCGATTCGGTCATCTAATGCACAATATGATGATCCTGACATATTGGATAGGTTAAGGGTCAAGATGATGCCACATAACACTGGAGATCGGGGCTGGGATGTTTTTTCTTTGGAATATGATGCGAGAGTTCCACTAGATACTGTGTTTACTGAGTCTGTTATGGCAAGGTATTTAAGAATCTTCAATTTTTTGTGGAAGCTTAGACGGGTAGAACATGCACTTATTGGGGCCTGGAAGACAATGAAACCAAATTCTATCACTTCTCATTTTTTCAGTAGGCTACAACACGCAGTTAGGTTGCAATTACTTTTGACATCAAGACGTTGCCAGGTTCTTTGGGATGATATGAATCATTTTGTTACAAATTTGCAGTATTATATCATGTTTGAAGTGTTGGAGGTGTCATGGTCTAATTTTCTGAATGAAATGGAAGCTGCTAAAGATCTTGATGATCTGCTTGCAGCACATGAGAAGTATTTGCATTCAATTGTTGAGAAGGCTTTGCTTGGAGAACGATCTGAAGCCCTTTATAAGGTGCTCTTTGATTTGTTTGATCTAATCCTACGATTCCGAAGCCATGCAGATCGGCTATATGAAGGAATTCATGAGTTTCAAGCGAAGTATGGATCTGACTTGGTCACCATATATTTAGAATTTTTGATAAGGTATCTTTTTTATTATTTTAAATTATCTTACCTGGGTATCTTGATATGTAGAACTGTGGTCTCCTCTCAAGACAAGAGTAAATTGCGGCTGCATCAAAACGATAGAACTTCAAAGCCTGGGTCATGGGTTAGTGAAGGCCGTAAGGCCCTAAATCAACGTGCTATTGACTTTCTTCGAAATATGGAACGAGATCTGGATTCAATTGGCAAGGAATATTCATCATTGCTTGAGGGCTTTATTTCTCTCTTACCTTTGCAGCAACACATCGATTTGAAGTTTCTCCTTTTCCGGCTTGACTTCACTGAATTTTATAGCCGGATGCACCCTAACACATGAAAAAACTATCAGTACTATGAATTCAAGAAACAGAATTAGAAGTCCAAATTGTGTTGAATTCTTATTGTTTCCCCAGTTGATGATGGGCACATGGCCGAAAACCATGCGATGGCCAGCTGATTTCAGGACCTAGCATTTGCTATTTACTGGTTGTTAGGTATGGTGGTTTTTCTTTCTTGATCTTTCATCATTTTCGCATCATTTTATCTCGAGAGTTATATACTTTCTTTCTTGTTTTGCCTTGTTTTGACACCTGTATCTTTCTTGCTCTTCAGATGACATTTTTTGTGGATGGCGTGTATGTAAGCTTGCAAGGTTGAGTTGAAGGTATATTACTGTCATAGATCAGTGTGCTGATATAGGTGTGTACACTTATTTTATTGTATTTTGTCCAACAGAAAATTGATGTTTTCTTGTGGCTGTTGCAAGCTTTTCGTGTCCAGCTTGTACATCTGTACCATAGTTTATATTGGTTTAATGATAAGCAACGTGTGTTATTCTGATTACATCAAGTCTCTGCATTTCTTATGTGCAGTTGGCTTTAATTCCATGGGATTTTTGTGCATCCGTGCTGGATAATTATGAACTATGTCAGTTTTGGGACATGCTTTATTCTATCTTAATAGAAGTTCATGCCATCAGATTGGGGCCAAATCTCATGGTTGGGGCATATTGTCCATGTCTTGCATTGTTGCATAAGGATTATTGTTCAAGTGGTCAGCACATTGTAGCACATTGTAGGAGTTGCAAACGTTTGTGAGTCAGACTCGTGTAGGACCTGGACATATGCTGGCCAAGTGTTGTACTTGTTTTTTTTCTTGTTTTTATTTTTATGTTTTGTTCAGATACAGCTTGGATGCATCATAGATTCATTTAGGTCATGTTGATGTCTTTTTTTTGGTTGATAACTCACGTGTCCCGGTCAATTTTTGTATATCTTGACTAATTTTTGAGCTTTTAAAGTTAATGATCAGGTAAGTCTTTGGGGGCATTGGGAAACAAATCTAAGGTCTGACTAGATATTAATGTATTTTTTATCATACATATAAGTTTTAAGTAGGTTGACTTGTGAATAAAATAAGCTATAAAATTAAAGTAACAATGATTTGATGGGATGGAATGACATTTAAGTTTGTGGAATAATGTTTTGCAGATATGATTTGTTATCATTTATCAAAATTGTTATTTGACATTTTTGTTGACTTGTAAGTTATATAATATAATTTATTATCATTTTTGGACGGGATGTAATTATTATGTGACTTTTATTTATTGATTTTTTAAGTTACAAAATGTATTATTTTTAATTTTAATCAGTGTTTTATTATATTATTTCTATTATATTTAAATATATATTTAAGTTTGTGGAGTCCTTGCCATGTGGTGTTCGGCATTTTTTGAAAATCACTGAGTTGGTGCATTCAGGTTAGTGTCTGTGCTTCTTAGGTTGGCTTCAATAATTTGGATGCAGTAAAGGCTTTGACAGCTCGTCTCGTTTGTCTTGGTTATCACAGCTATTTGAACTCCGATCGACAGTGGACCATTCTGGGATAACAGGCTTGTGAACATTCGCCACTCTTTACAACTTCTATAATCTTTTTCATGCTTCACATATTACAATATTCATATTTTCTTTCTTTGAATCTCAACTCACTTATTTGGTTATGCCCTTAAGGTTGCACTATTATTTGGTCAGGTTTCATTTGTTGATGCTTCATTAACATATATATATGGAGACCCCTAGGTAGTGGTGGAATCGTGCCGAGCCGAATATTAACATGTTCGAGCTCAGTTTGAAAATTTTGTAACAAGCTTGAGCTCGAGTTCGAATAGTTGGTCGAGCTCGAGCTTGGCTTGATAAAGGAAATATGGTATTTGAACTCGGCTCGATAAAGGAAATATGGTATTTGAGCTTGGCTCGCGAATAATTCGGTTAAGCATTGAATTAGAAGAAGCTCGAGTTTGAGCTCGAATAAGCTCGAGTTTGAGCTCGAATAAAATATAAAAGACTAAAAAATTGGGATATTGATGTCTTAATTTCAAAACGACGTAGTTTTAGTAATATTCGAATAAGCTTGCGAGTCTTACGAGCCGAGTTACATTAAGTTCGAGTTTGGCTTGATTCATTATCAAACCTTAAGTTAAGTTCGAATTCGGCTCGAATTTAAGACGAACCGAGCTTGAACCGAGCCGAGCTTGAATAGCTGGATAAAGGCTCGATTTGTTTCCATCCCTATCCCTAGGAACCGTGCGTGGTTGCCTCGGTGGTTTTTCAATGGAATTGAGAATTGTAGACAAAATTGCAATTGTAAATAGCATGTTGTGAATGGTTTGTTGAGAAATGTTGATTGGTTGCTGCCAAATGCTATTGGGTGCCTCCTCTCTTTCTGCATCTGATTGTGTGCTTCCCTCTATCCTCACAAAAACGATTCATATCTTTGTTTGAATTACCTGTTACCAAAAAAAAAAAAAAGATCTTTATTTGAATTCTTAGCTCTCATCTTGTAAGTTTACTGTTTTTTATTTATATTTATTTGTTTTTGAAACTAGCAACAAGAATTGATTTGGTAGACTAGTTTTTATTTTTTATTTTTGTTGGTAAAAAAATGAACATTTATTTAAAAATTTAGCTTCAAATTGTAAATAAAAAATTAATATTTTTATGCTCATTTTTTTCTTCTTTCGTAAACACCTTGTGAGAATGATAGGAATGGTTGAAAAATGAACCAAAAAAATAGGAGGTTAGATTTTTCTCTCTCAAAATGAAGTTTTCCTTTTTTTTTTTTTTTTTGTTAGCATTGTTTGATTAGAGAAA
>JAVXUM010000021.1:27926693-27946163 GCA_035590655.1 Pouteria glomerata
CAAAAGATTTCTATCTAAATATTAATATCAATATTTTTATTTTAGTCTTTTGTAGAGTACACTTTACATAATTAAACAATTTTTCTCATTATTTTTTGAGTGCATAATCAATAGTTGACAGTGGCCATTTATTCTTATTAACGAAAATATTGGGGTTGTTTGAATTTTTTTCCCTTTTCACAAATTTTTACTCAGAACATTAATTATGAGATTATAATTTTTATAAATTTATACTAATTTATATAATTTCAAATACACCAATTAGACGTGACATGAGTTGAACATACCATTGATTAGGATAGAATATCATAAACACAAATTCCAAAATTATTGAAAAAAAAAAAAAAGAAAAAGAAAAACGAATCTAACACAAGTTAAATGGATTAACATAAATTTGATGTAATTTAATTTAAATTTAAAATAAATATATTGTTTAACATATTTATTAAATATAAACAGGAAATCAGACAAGCCTTCTTCCGTTGGTAGACAATCAAACTCTTTCGTCAAACGGCGTCGTACGAGTGGCTCAACCGACACGTTTGCCGTACAAACCAACAAACTTGCAAGTCACCAGGCTGAGAGGCATGAGGCGTCTTCTCGATTCAACGCTCCAAAATTAAAATCGATCGAGCAAGATCGCAATGTCTTGGTTGGCTCGATCGATTGCGAACTCTCTAAAACTCGACGACAACGGCGACAATAACGGCCATAGCACCGTCAATCCGAAGGACGAGCAACACCATCGCCGATCTGATCCATCATCACCTGCTACGCCGGAAAGAGGCGTCAAAGAAGACCTCTCCGAGCTCAGCAAAACCCTAACTCGCCAGTTCTGGGGCGTCGCATCATTCCTCGCTCCACCGCCTCAGTCCGTGCCGTCACAGATCTCCGATTCCAGTCCTCACGTGGCCTCCAAGTTTGCGGAAAGTTCGGATCCGGAAACCTCCGACGCGGTGGGGATAGCCGGCATACGCAGCGACTTTGCAGAGATCGGAGGGAAGTTCAAGAGTGGGATTTCCAAATTGTCCAATCACGTAGCGGTGTCAGAGTTTACGAAGATCGCGTCGAATTTTCTTCAATTGGGACCGGAGCAGGAGGGCCATGGCGCCATCGGAGATGCCGTGGGTGTTACCGATGAAGTGGTGGCCTTCGCAAGGGACATCGCGATGCATCCTGAGACGTGGTTGGATTTTCCTTCGCCTGATGACGAAGAGGATGATGGTATGCCCTTTTGAATAGTAGAGTATCAGAAATCATTATATATCCTTTGATCGCGTTTTCACTTATTCGAGTATTTCTGATAATCTTGATGCTAATGAGCTTTGACCCAATTGGGAGCGGCACAAACACTCTGTTTATCTGCTCCCACGCATTTGCTTAAACAATGTGGTTAAAAAAAACACCATATTAAGACTCGAACCTAATAGCCTTGCAGTTCCATATCTTTACAATGTTCATAAATTCACAATTATGGTACACTTCATGTCAAAACATTCATTTACATCAAAATATTCACTCAAGAATGAACTGGGACCAGTGTCTTTTATTTTATTTATTTTTTGGAATGGTCTAAGAAACTTTTTAATATACATATATTTTAATTTGAGCACTAAGTTAATTGAAGTAAACCGGAGTTTGGGAGGGGGCCTGTTTCCTTAATTTCTAAAGTGAAATTTATTGTGTGTCTCTCTGTGTATGTGTGTGTGTGAGAGAAAGAGAGAGAGAGAGGCCAAACCAGGCAAAACTTCTTGAAGAAACATTTTGTGCATAACATTAACCATACTGCATATGGCATTTGAGATTTCTGTGCCTATAACTATTTGACCTTTGATTTAAGGATGAAATGCCCTTTATAGTTTAAACCAGTAGTTCAAGTCAAAAAGTATTTCCAATTTAACATATTTAAGACACTTATAAAAATATCGTTGAGGCATGTGCCCCCTTGTGATCATAGAAAAAAATGAACTCCACCTGTAAAAAGATCAAGATAATCTAGAGTGATAATGTTGAAGATTAAGGTACTTACTCAGAGGAGCGGACCCATAATTTTAACTAAGGGGGGCACCGAGCACCTAAATAAAGAATAACAAATTACATCGAAATTAAGAATATGATAAAAATTACGTTACTTTTAAGAAAAGATAAAATTATCCTTAAATATTAAATTAGTAAATATGTTTTTTACAGTTCAATGATTTAACTGGCATTTTAAGATTATTAGAGGTTTAATAAGGATATTTCTCATCACTAAAAAAATAATTATTATTAATTTTATTATTTATAGAATTTATTATTACGTTGTATGTTATATTTATTGATATTATGCTTTAAAGTATTCATTAGTGTAGTAAAAAAATGTACTTTATTTCATAAATAAATATTTGATTTTGATTCTTATAAATTATTTTTATGTTAAAAAATTTTGAATTAATTTTAATTTTTTAATAAAACTAAAATATTAAAGATATTTTGGTAATTTTTTGTCCAAAATTGAAGGGGGTCACTTGCCCCCCCCTTGCCTCAAGGTAGCTCCGTCCTTGAATGTAAGTATAGACTTCTTAACTATTAACTAGCAAGGATAACTGATAGCAACTTCATAATGATCTACTGCACGTATAGATTTCCAAAAAGCAACCACGTGGAGACATATAGAAAAATGATCAATACGGGCATTGGACTTTTCTTTGTTAAACTGGAAATTTGATAAATGATTTAGATGGGTGATTAGGCCAATTCAACACTATATACGTACGATTAGTTACTTTACTAAAAAAATAAACCAAAAACGAAAAACATATATGCATGTTCTGTTCTGATTTTTGGATACTAGAAATAATTTCATTAATCTTCATCCTATTTTTAACTTAAAAAACACAACACAGTGGAGTTTATATTAACACACACAGACCTTTCAGTATATATATATATATATAATACATGTGAAACCCACTATAATAATTTGTATTATCACATACCAGTAAGAAACCCACTAACTTGATATTTTGATTTATTTATTTTTAATGTAAGAGACTCGAGTTAATTTGCTAGCTAACCCTTCAAAAAGTTCGCTGCGGGGGGACTTGCAGAGATTGCGGAATCAACTGGTTTTTCTGAGTGAGATGATGCTATATATATGTATATGTATATGTTTATCTTCGATGGCATGGTGGTGGTATGTGTACGTGGCAGCCAAATTGATCACTGCCAAGGACATTGTGCCACGTGGAAAATAAAAATATTTCCTCTACTTTTTCTTTTCCTCCCTACACACAAAGGACAAGGCTTATTAAAGTTTTCTGCAGATAAAAGGAGGATTGAAGCATTTTAGGCTCCGTTTTAACTATTTAGTTTTAATTAAATTTATTTTTTATATTTAAAATTTTTTAAATTATAAAGAATAAAATTGTTAAATTAATAAAAAATTTAAAAAATTAGTTACTAAAAAATAATTTTTTTCTTTTTTAAATACAAAAAAAATTAATTTTAATTGTAGTTGTTGGCTTTTAACTTCTTCTAAATTATTACTAATATATAACACATATGAATGTTGAATTTGCTAAAGAACTTTAATTTTAATGCTAAAATATCTATGTATTGCTCCTCATTCTTCACCCCAAGAGTGAAAAGAAAATTTTTTAAGGCAAATGCTATTATATCAAATATATATATATATATATCAGTAGAAATAAATAAAGATAGTGTGACTATATTAATTTATATCATCATATAAAGTAGATACTAAGAATAACGGTTAGCTTTAAAATTCATGAAACTTAACCCAAGTAATTTTTTTTTTCTCTTTACAATATTTTTATACTTCCTGTAACTCAACGATATTGAAAGAACAGTAATTTTATTTATTTATATTTTAGTTTTACTTAAATGATTTTTAACCATACTTTAATATTTTTTATTTTTAAATATCTGTTAATTAGTTAATATTTACTTAGTTATTCGTTATTTATTATTTAACGCACTTTTATTAATGCTTAATTTTTATTTATTTAAAATAAAAAATTTAAAAAACCTCGTGTGCTCAATTCTAATTATTATTAAGATTGACTTATATTTAACGTTATTCTGATTAATTACTTTTTCTTACATAAATATTTAAAATTTTTTAATTTATTTAGGTTCCTAACTTTTTTTCCTTTTTTTTCAAAGCGTTAATCACGCACGTACAACGTGGAAAAAGAGTAGGAAGAAAAAAGTGAGAAGAAAAATTCCAACGTAGAGTGCGTTTGACGATGGCTACTTTTTAATCAATTTTTTTTAATTAATTTTTAATTTTATCAATTTTGTTTAACTTTTTTCTGATAAATTTTATCAAAAAATTAATTTTTTTTCTAACTTTCACCACTTTTTAATAGTTTTATCTTTTATAAATTTTTACTTAATACACGATTTTGACCAAAAGTGAAATAAAATAAATTATAAAAAATTTTAATTTTTTTTTTCACCAAAAGGATCCGTAATATGACGATTAGGACATTTTTTCTTTTTTTCCCTCTCTCGCAAGAGTTCCCTGAGCATGGGTGCTAGTTCCACAGAAAAGTCAATGGCTACCATATAGGCAGGTTGTACGTAATTGGAGTTGGATGGTTGGGCCCGACTCCTCTGCAGTGCTCTATTCCATGCAAGCCAAGTGATGTTTGAATGGCGAAATATATATATATATATATAATATGAGTATAAAAAATTAATATAAAAATAATATGTCATGAAATTTAATTAAATAAATATATAAATTAGTGAAAATTAACGAATTTTTATTTAACTTTAATAAACCAAACACTTCATAAAACTTGCTTTGTACAAGGAATGGCAAGTGTATGATATTTATTTATTTTTTATGCTCAGAATATTCAAACCAATTTATGTGCGTTTTAATTGATCTTTGAAATTTTAAGCAAACTTGAATTAGTAAATTACGAGGAACAAATTTAAAATTTTACCAGTTGAATTAATTTTTATGATTAAAAATGTATAATACTATTTTGTGTTTATTATCAATTTATATTTAAATATTTTAAAAATTAATAAATATATTAGAAAATTAATTTATTTTAAAAATAATTTAAAGCATATTAATTTTTAATTAATTTATTCACGCCTGTGTCAAATTCGTGTTCTTGTATTTCAATATTTTTAAATTCATATATATTGTTTTTTGAGAGTTATTAATTGTTGCATTGTATCTAATATTATTACTAGCAATAATTTTGCATTGAGCTTAGGTGAAAGTTTTCTGAAAATGGGATGGAAGTCTTGACGGTGCATGCGGGTACATAAACTAGATTTTTATAATTGTTATGAATTTTAATTTTATTTATTTGTTTCCGTGAACATGAATTTTTCGATTAAGGTTTAAATTGATTTGCTGGGGGAGATTGTAACATTCACAGTCATAATTTACCTTAACCTTGTTTATATTTAATTACTTTGGGAGTTTGTTGGATTTATTAATTGTGTGAATTTGTCGTATTCGGTTTATACAGAATTTACTTGGAATTTAATACAAAGCTCCGTGGGCTTAGTTGGGATTGGTACAATTCATCTTAATTGGACCCGAACACACCCTTATCTTATTGCCCATAACTCAACTGGACTTGACCCATTTCAATAGCTAATAACCCAATTCATTACATATCTAATTTCTTTGGACTCATTAACTCAATGTAACAATTATTTTATCACTTAAATTGTGAAACATCTTTTCTCATTTAATGTGAGAATAATTATTCTAGAAAATAGTATTCTAACTTAAAATCTATATAGAAGCAAAATTTTTAGAAAGTTTCGATAATTTTTGGACAAAAGTTATTGAGTGTAATTTTTTAAACGTCTAGTAAAATTTAAAATCTTCAACAAATTTTTAGAATTTTTTGTAAGTATTGGTTATTTAGTAACAAGTTGGATAAATTTTTAAAAATTTTAATTATTTGCTAAAGAAGTTGAAGAAATTTTTAAAAATTTTTAATTACTTAAGGTATTACCAAACGCCTAAAAAAGTAAAAATTAAAAAAGATTACTCTTTTTTTTTTATTGCTTCCAAATAGACTCTTAATTTTTTGATATCAGTATAAGAATTGATTAAAATGAGAATAAATTTTATTCAATTTTCACATAGCCGATATAGTTTAGGTGGAGCAATTCTTTTACGAAGTCATGATTAATTAGTTTTTTATATTAAAATGCAGCTTTATTAATGTAAGCTTCTAATAAGTTGTTCGATGCCCTCCCGTAGTGTAATTTTTTTTTTTTTTAAATACCATCATATGCTCCTAGGGCAAAATTTCAACCCATGGCACTAGCGTGCAAGAAGATTATACGCAATTAATATATATATGTATATATATATATATATAAACACTTCTTTCTTCTAACTCCTTATTCAAATAATTTATTATAAATATCAACTAGGCCACGATGGCCACCAACTTGACTTCATTTAAAACTCCAATTACTGATAATTTTAGTCAAAATAAAAATGAGAGCTTCATTAAGTCCATTAGGAGCATTACATAAGCAGATAGAGGCTGTATTTAATTGATGAAGAGATATGCTGTAAGATTGGACTTGGATTCTTTAATTTTAATTAAGATATATATATATATATGTGCAATAGGTTATACATGCATATTTCCAGTCTATAATTAAGTAGATAGAGGCTGTATTTGATTATAAGATATATATATATATATTTATAGGCAAGCTTTTGAATCTCCATCAAGGGCGAGAAAACAAGGCCATGCATGCAAGAATTTCAGCCTGCACTAATTGGTTGATGACTGGGATTTATAAGTAGGAACATTATTTTTGGTTGTATGAATCTATATTCAAATTATCAAGTAGCAATGGAGGCAATTAAGCGTACATGTTGATAAGGTAAAATTATATTTTTTAAGGTAAATGAGAGTAAAGGTAAAAATATAGCGAGTTTCAAATTTTAATAATAATGAAAAAAAGATATAATTTATAAAAAGAAAGATAGTAAAATTAATAAAATTTTTATATAATTTTTTAAATCAATAGGGAACAATTAAGAGACATGAGTCTACCTACGTCTATAGATAAATAAAAAGAACTTGATAGTTTGAAGGAAGCAACATTCCAATTCTTTGGAATTTTTTTCCTCTTCCCTTTTCTTTTTCTTTTTCTTTTTTTTTTTCTTTTCTTTTCTTGCAAGAGTAATTCTAATTTAGATTGTTTTGTTATTTGTAAACATTATTATTCAATTGGCTTATATTTTTGGAAATTAATGAACTCTCTTTGTTTTGTTTTGATTTATCTTTAGTCTCGATTAATTTATTGGAGAATAATAAATTTTGTTCATTCACTTATTTAATGATTATGGTATTTTGTGAATTATATTTTAATTAGTGTATGATATTAGTCAACGGGTTAAAAATTAACAATTCAATTTGCTTTATTAAATTTTATACTACTTGATATTCAAAAAAAAATTTGAAATACGGCATCTAGCCACATATAAATGATCATATTTTATCTCGATCAAGAAGTAAAATAGTTTTTCTTTCTCATCTTTGAACTAACAATTTCACACGAGTCAAGGATCAAAATTCATACTACTCTTTGATTTGCCGTAGCATTCTTCTTTGCACGTTCCATATATAAGACATTCGCGAGAGGTATGATGCATATCCATATAAGTCAGCTTTACATGAAGGCTGACTTTCTCAGCAGTTTTTCCTAGTCAATCCTTATATGTACAGCCATTGCTCTCTCTCTCTCTCTCTCTCTCTCTCTTGTGTGTGTTTTCCCCCCTTTGTTTACCATTTATTTCCGGGTCAAGCTCCCAGTTTATGGTCTATCAACCAAACTCCCATATGCATTTACAAGTTGGCTTGTATTGAATTTCCCCAAAAGCAATAATAACTTAACTTTTTGTGTTTGGCATCCGCAATTTCACATAAAAAAAAAAAAAACAGGTCAACTTGTTTAAAACAAATATATATATCCAAACATATACATGCCCTGAGGGAAAGAGACCGTGAAATCTTCATCATACACAGAGAGAGAGAGAGAGAGAGAGAGAGAGAGAGAGAGAGAGAGAGAGAGAGAGGGAACGTAAAATGGAGTTCAAGCATTTCAGCCACCGATACAACTTGAAGCTGCACAAACTTCAGGCAGGGCAACAACTCCACTGCTTCGGCTGCGAAACCCTCTGCTCCGACGACTCAAACTCGTCATCATCATCAGTCTACGCCTGCTGGGAATGCAACTTCTTCCTCCACGAGCACTGCGGCAACGTGAACCGATACATCAGGCACCCATACCACACCCTCCACCCTCTCATCCTCGCCCCGGCCCATACTTACGCCGCCGCCTCCTTCCTCTGCAACGCCTGCGCAGCCGCCGGCTCTTCCTTCTCCTACTCCTGCCCACTCTGCGAGGTCGATCTTCACATCCCCTGCGCTTTCTTGCCCCCATAAGTCAGCCACCAATCCCATCCTCACGAGCTCAGCCTCTCTTACACTACCAATACTTCATCTTCGACCTCAACTCAAACAATATGTAAGCTCTGTAATCAACTGCTCTTGCAGTCCAGAAACTGGACTTACTATTGTCTCAAGTGCAATTTTCGGGCGCACACATTTTGCGCAACCAAGGAGGTGATACCGGGGCTTTATCAGGACGACGGTAGTTATGAGCGTTCGGACGACCATGGAGGAATTGAAACCACTACAACTGCGGAGGGACAATCTGCCGGAGCAAAGCAGAACGGTGCTTGTGAGGAGGCTCTGGCTCATCATCACCCAGGGACTACTAGTACTGAAGTTGCGGCTGAGACTGACCCGATTGTTGAAATGTATAGGCTTAAGCTTCAGATGGAAATGAAGCAGCAACTTGCACAGATGATTGGGTCGTTCAATATCGCTTCTCTTGTCGGATGATTTACTCATGAACCGCTACTTGGTTTCGGTGGCAAGGAAATCAAGCTTGTTGTTTCTTTCTTTTTATTTTTTATTTTTTTTTATTTTTTGATTTCTTCTTAATAATTATTGTTATTGTGTTTGGGTGAGCGTCCAATGTATTCTATGTATTATTCAATGCCTGTTGTTGGCATCTGCATCTGCTTCTCAAAAATTATTATTTTCCTTGAAATTGGATGAAAATAAATATTATCAAAACTCAAAAATACCTAAATTCTAATCTAAATGGGTACGGGAGAATGTAAATCAAATCTAATCTAAATCGAACAACAAATAAATATTATCAAAACTCAAAAGCTAGCACTAAGATATGTAAATCTCCTCTTCCCATGTCAAGACCCCATGCTCCTCGAAGCCTTCTTAGACTTTTGATTCAATATTCACCAGCTCGAAAAGGTTTAATGGAAAGTTTGTGGGTTTGACAAATTGATTTTAAGATATTGATATTGTATTTCAAAAATCAATTTTTGAATTTAGTAGAGCTGGACGTGACATGGCTCCAAGTACAGGGGTAAAAACAAAATGATACTTTTCCAACTATTTTAACTTATAAATTAAAAATTTAATTCAATAAAAATCCGACTTGAATTTAGTTTGTGATTAAATTAAACTTAAATCAAGTTTAATTTCTAATTTATTTAGAACCAAATTTGAACTTGAATTTAGAAAAATTTAACTTTAAAACTGCAGTACAAGTCAGCTCGATAATATTTTTTTATTATATTTTAAACTAAAATGATATCGTTTTGATTCAATCTGGTTAATTGTAAGCTAATCTCGAATCTAAATTATTCTTTATTGAACCGAACTCAAATTCATTATAAATAATTTAGACCGAACTCGAATAAATTAAAATTCAACTTGTTTTCACTACTAGGTCACTAAAATTATAGAGGATAAATATTTGATTTTTTTTTTTGTTGGTTTGAATTAATTAATTTTAATTGATACATTACTTCAATATTCTACGTAATTATTATCGTTCATTAGATCTTTTATTAAAATTATTTTCGTTGGATATGGGATAGGAGATATGATTCGCACTCTTAATTTTTATTCCACACGTTTGACTACACTTTTTTTTTTTTTTTCTTGAAATAATATTTATCATAGAACGTCATCTAAATATTGTCTGCATCTCGTGGGAGATGTTATCTAAAACAAAATCAGTGTGTGTTTTAAGAAAATATCAAGAATTTTAGTGTAATTTTTGCATAAAAGTAAGTACTGTTAATGTAGTTTTCAATAGGGGGTCTTTTCAGAAAACTTCAAGGGTGTTAGTGTAATTTATGCTAAATCTAGATAATTTTTTTGAATCAAGTTAGGCCAATTGAATAGGTTGGGTTCTTAAAATTGGGAGAGCAACTAGGCGACAATTCAATTTAGATTGTTAAATTAAAATTTAATAATTTAAATATATTTATAAATTAAAAAATTTAAAATTATATAAATATGTATAAATCATTAAATTAAAATTTAATGGTCTAACTAGGTTGAAGTCAGCTTCGGGCCCATCTAAAAAGAATTGTGTATTGGATTGGGCCTGATCAGGCGTCTTTGTCAACTAATTGGGTTGTGGACCAGATGCGAACATTCAGAAGAGAGACTCGCAGGCACGCGTAACCCCCATATCGTTCGCACGTGCCAACAATTCTATCCTTCTCTCTCTGTGATCCACTTCGCGTTTGAAGCTGTATCCTAGCGAGAACCAATTCTCTCTCGCATCGCCATTATCTCTCCGTGGGGACCGTGATCTAGTTTTCGTCTGAAGTATTTTCATATACAGGTTTGAAGTAATAGCTGACCCATTTCTATCTTCGTCGGCATACGTATCGGTGTGTTCTTGAATTCATCTCCTAATCTCTCATGTTTATAGTATCTGTATTGAATTGATTTGAATTGGTGAAAATTCGTTTATTGTTTGCTCTAATCCTCTGCTCTTTATGTGTATATGTGTATGTATGTATGTATGTTGGGTAATGGTACTTGTAATAGTGGTGGGATTAAATCTCTTCGCGTGTTCAGTTTTTCCTTATGGATTGTGCATTCGTCATATTACAGTTTTGGGATTTTCCCTTGGGCCTTGTTCTGGTTGCCTTGTGGCTTGAGAAGAGTAAAGGCGCTATTCATCGAGGTCTGACATGGGGAAATGAAACAGAGAATCAATCAGAATTGTTCCGAATGGTTAAACCTAGGTTTTTTGTGTGTGCGCGCGCGCGCATTTATAAGTAATTAAAATTTTATAACAAGCATCAAGAAGATGCGAAATCCTGGGGAGAATTATAAGTCAAAACTCTCTGGAGAACTCAAGAAAGAATGTAACTCTGTGTTTCCTAAGAAACACGATATAAATTTTCATAGATGTCTTTAAGTTTTAGTTTGTGTTGTTTAGATCAGAAATTGTTGGAGACTGGTGTTTGATGTCAACAATTCTGATCGATAAGCAGATTTCTTTTTTTGTTTAAGTATATTTCTTTCGTAGCCCCCCGCGTTATTTGCTTTCAAGAAAATTTTTCTTCTTGACCTTCTGAACGAGAAGAGTTGTGCCAATTAGTATGATGTTCAAGATTGCTTAAAACCTTATTCAGTTTCGAATTGTGCACACGCCAGTTTGTTTTATCTTTTGAAGTGATCTCAGACTTAATCTGCCAAACCAAGCTTGACTAGCTGGCTTTTTTATATAACCCTATAGTGCACTTAAGCTGAGTTAATTCCATACTCAGATATAATGAGTTTCAAATTATGTGAAAGTTTTGCTAGGTTTTATAACAAGTTAATATAGACCAAAATTTTAATGAGCAAAATACTACTCGAGTTAGAGTTGTTTGGTTTTGCTTTCTTCTCCACATATGAAGTGTTGTTTTCTACGGAAAAATTAAAAGAAGTATTATTTCATGAGTCGAGCATATCCCGCCCTTCTTTCTAGGTTACTTCCATTTGAGTTCAGATATTGCACAAATGCTGTATCTCCTAACTCATCGGTGATGAGTATAGTGGATGGTTAACCAATGGTTGGTCACTTTCTCACCGGAAGATGCAATGCATCTTACGATTATGTTAGATTATACCATAATAATATGTCTTATACATGTTCTAATTGCTTTCTCATGCCCTTTGAATGCTTTTGAAAGTTATTTAATATTTCTGTGTTTTTTTTTTTAATTAGAATGAATATGAGAAAATACTGTTCATATGTCTTTTACAGGTTGTTGATCACAATGAAGCCTGTTTGCCCCTTTGTCAAGGCAGCTCGTCCTGATGATGCATCTTTGAAAAAGGTTGGTGAGAACCAGAATAAACATCAGACAGGACAAGAAGGCAAGGCTAAACAAGAGTCTGGTGAATCTGCTAGCATTTCTCCAAAGTGCCCCTATGGATATGATTCTCAAACATTTAAGATAGGTCCTTTCAGCTGCATGATTTGCCAAGCTCTTCTCTTTGATAGTAGCAAATGTGTACCTTGTTCCCATGTATATTGCAAGTAAGCAACTACAGCAATCATGCTTTACAATTTTGACAAGTTTCTTGCATTTCTGCGTGGAACATAAATAAGAGCAATGCACATGCTTGTAGTCAACTACATTCTTCTTGTACCTTGATCCCCATGCTTTACTATTTTTTCTGACAATGCACATGGTTCACTATCTTTTGAAAATCAGAGCATGTATATTGGCCTTTAAGGATTGTCCTTTGTGTGGTGCTGACATTGAGAAGATCGAAGCTGACAAGAACCTTCAGAATGTAGTTGATCGCTTCATTGAAGGTCATGCTAGGATAAAGAGGTCACCGGTCAAGGAAGAGGAAGAGGAAGCTGTAGGTGAGAAGAACACAGTGATATATGAGGATGTGTCCTTGGAGAGAGGTTCTTTCTTAGTGCAACAAGCCATGAGGGTAAGTTTGATGGATAATTTTTAACTGTTTGGTATTGCACTTTCAGAATACTATGTTTCATATGGCTGAACTAGTTCTGCTGTTGCTTCCTTTCCCCTTATTAACTAGTTGGATTTTCTTAATCATCTTACTTGGTTGTTGGCTTGTTTCATGTATAGGCATTCCGTGCCCATAATGTGGAAAGTGCTAAATCGAGACTCGGTCTATGTGCAGAAGATATTCGAGAACAGTTGGAAAGAATGGGGAACACACCAGAGTTGTGCTCACAGCTAGGAGCAGTTCTGGGAATGCTTGGTGACTGCTGGTTTGTCCCATCTCTTCCTTCTTGTGCTTAATCATATATTATTGATATGTTTTGATTTACTGGATTATGGTGGTTTTTGGCCGGCATCTAGTGTATGAAAGTTAGCTTAATGCAGAAATGATGAATCATACATTCTTTTGAATGCTTGATATTATCTTCTTTTATATGAATGGAACTTGAGCTATCATAAAATTTGACATATGGTGAGATGGTGGTGAAATTTCAAGAAGAATATCCAGCCTAGAAAGTCGTCGATTAATTTTGGATTAAAAGACTAAATCCAGACTTGGCTTCTTCCAGATTCATTGGATGAGCTAGCAACGCTAAATTAGTTCTTTGGTGAATTTAACTAAGGAAATGTCTTTAAGAAAATACAGATGAAAGGGGCGTGTCCTCATCACCTTCTCTTCCCTTAATTAGAGAGAGAGGCGTGAAAAATTGGCCCATGACAGTATCTCAACACATTCTTTATTTTAGTAAATCTCTACAGCGGCTTTCCAAATGTCAAGAGGCACTGTAAAAATCTCTACTCTATAGAATTATTTAGAGAAGCTGATTTGGGATGATGAATATAGAATCCTACTCCTTTTTTTTTTATTAACTCTATTGTAGAGAATCACTTGAAAGGTGCTGATGTGGATGCCCATGTAGGGACATCTATAGGAAAAATCTCCATGGACTCTGGACTCCTAGTCTGATTGTATTCATGTTTAGGGAGCCAAATAAGGCATTGTTCTCTCTCTCTGTCTCTCTCTCTCTGTGCACATATATTCACATGTACTTACGTTACATATGTATGTTATTGGTTGATTAGGGTAGTGCACATCATTGAATAACAAAAGAAATAATATGGGTAGTTTAGATTTTTAATGCAGTTCATCCATTGGTGGAAATTGTTGACAAAAGAAAAGGAGAGGAGGAAAAAAAGAAAAAGAAAATAAAGAGAGGTCTGTTGGGGATTCAAGTAGTACAAGGAGTTCTGTTAGATTGGGACCCATTTGCTAGCTGCACTGAAATCTAGTGTTTGTTTAGCTTGTTTATTCAACAATTATTGTTTCATTATGGTCAGGCCCGAGGGCCATAGCCATATGAACTGACCTTGGGCAGAAGCTTCTAATTTTAAAGTGCGATGAGCAATGGCCTATACAAGTGGTTTCTTACTCAGGTTCAGTAGTCAGGCCTACACCTGAAGCCTTGTGTTTGGGCCTAACTTTAGAGAGATCACCTAAGGTTTTGACTATGAGGTTATAATGGATGTTATGTGAACTATTCTAAATATATGAAATATCCGCTTCGGATGCTTAAGACTTGAGTAAGGGGTATGATATGTCCAATATACGTAGCTGAACGTTCACTCCAACCAGCACATCCACTAATTAGAATTCATCACGTAATTGTCTGACCAGCACATTTACTAATTTGAATTCATCATGTGTGTCCTCAAAACTCTGATATTATCATGGAATATTTTACAGAAAAAATTTTATCATAGAAAATGAAAGAAGTAAACTAAAAATATAAATTTTTTATAGAAGTAAACTAAAAATATAAATTTTTTATACTTGTATCTGTGAGCATGAGAATTCAATGAATTCAACACATTTAACTACACCGTGCCCAAGTCTTTGTGGCATAGATCCTAATTCCTCCCATGGCTAGATCAACTCATCAACATCATTGTGTCTAAGACTGCTTTTATGTGGGCTAATATTTTTATTGCTGTTTAACTTCCTTAATGTCTTCGAAGAATAACCGATCCGGGTTACTTGTATACTGTGAAAACCTAATACATATTCTATATTGCAGTCGAGCGCTTGGAGATGCTGGTTCTGCAGTTACTTATTTTGAAGAGAGCGTTCAGTTCCTCAAGAAGGTGGCAACAGATGACTTGGAGGTTAGTGTGTCATCAACCTTTATTTCAGTTGTAAGAATGTTCTGTGCACCATAACTATGACTGCCCTAACTCCTGTTGAAATTTTGCAGATCATACATACCCTTTCTGTTTCACTTAATAAAATTGGAGATCTTAAATATTACGATGGTGACTTGCAAGCTTCAAGATCTTATTATTTTCAGTCCCTGAATGTTCGTCGTGATGCAATCAAGAATCATCCAAGTTCCCCATCTCAGGTCAGCATCCATCATTTATCCAGAGATACTATTATTTAATGTTTGTATGAAGTATGAGGATAGTTTTGATGCATTTATGTACCATGTATTGACTTTGGTACATGAAAGAATATGCTGAATCAGTTCGCAGGCTTGAAAATTAAGGTCTGATTCTATCCTGCTGATTTCTTTCATTGAATTGAAAATTGCCTTATCCATACTATTATATAAGGGAACAGGAGTGGTACTGGTGAAGCTTAACTTTTACTCATAGTGTTTTTCCCCTTTTATGCCCTTCAATCGCTTCTCATTTGAAAGCTAGGTTCCATATGTTTCAATGTGTGTGTATATATATATTCTGGAAAACTATTTTACTTGTGTTTTAAGAAAATATTTTCTCAAAACATAAATAAAATTATTTGTTGGAAAACATTTTATATTGAAACAAACAGAGCCATAGTGTGAAGTAATTTCCAAAAACCACCTACCTAATTTTATAACTACCTTAATTTTAATTTTATATCTTTTATTATTTGAATTCTACATTACCCTTAATAACTTCTATATCTATGTAGTTACACATCGCATACACATGTCTACCATCAATACTATTATAACAGGCCATGAGTGTTTTAAGCCCATTCAAACTCCCATAAAAAGTGCTGCGTAAAATAAATATTTACTTGGGTCTTTGTGTAATTTTATGACTACTTAAAAGGGAAGCTTCTAGGAAGCTATCAATTGCTGAAGTTCTCCGGAAACACACTAGAAAAACACTTATCCTTCACTTAAAACTTTATCTATTCCGAAGTATTAAAGATTGATGGACAATGTGCTGGAGCCCAAAATAACAGGGAATACGTGGACCCAGACAAGTTAAAACATGAACTTTAAACTTGATCCTCAGTAACTAATTCCCAATTTACCACTGTCTCCCTCTTAAATATAAGCAAAGCATTTGGAAGAGATTCGTATTACTAGTTTTTCTTGCTTCTTTTACTAGTTTTTCTTGCCTAAAAGAAGCATGAGGTTACAGGTGGTCTTTCAAAGGCTGTCCAAGGGAACACCATTTAACCTCGCAAGTACGAATGTGATAGTCCTTGTATTATTTCGAAACAGACTGATGAAAAAAAAAAACTTGTGTTTTGGTTTCATCTTATTTGAATCTCTTTCTTCTTGTGATTCCAGATTCTTGATGTGGCTGTTTCTCTTGCTAAAGTTGCTGATGTGGATCGGAATCTTGGAAATGAGGATGTCGCGATTAATGGATTTCAAGAAGCCATTGAATTGTTGGAATCTATGGCATTAAAACCCGAAGAAGTTGGTCTAGAGCAACGGGTAAGATTTCTGAATGGCCACCCTCATTTTACGACTAGGGACCTTCATAAGTGGTTAACAACT
The DNA here is from genome assembly GCA_035590655.1 of Pouteria glomerata. Taxonomy (NCBI): domain Eukaryota; kingdom Viridiplantae; phylum Streptophyta; class Magnoliopsida; order Ericales; family Sapotaceae; genus Pouteria; species Pouteria glomerata. The sequence continues at coordinate 27,943,359 of JAVXUM010000021.1, forward strand.
TCACACCTTATTTCTGGATGCAGCGGCTTTCAATATTGGAATTCCTCAAGAGCCAACTTGCTGAGAAACAACCTGCTTCGGCTCCTTGAGGTTCTGGCACTTAAGTCAGGAAAGGTGAAGTAAAAATAAGCCTGCTCAAGTACCCATTGGAGCTGGTTCCTGTTTGGCAGAGGTTTCCTGAAGGCGATTCGTCCCCAACTACTCGTCACACGTTCATGGCTTAAAAATAAGTAATAGTGCATTTTTTTCTTCCCAAAATACCAACTTTTCAAACACATGCACGTAGGGGTAAGTTGTCATGGCTCAGTGTTACCATACCAATGCATTACCGGCATCTGACATAAAACAAGCGTCAAACGCCAACTCTTTCACGTTCCTGGTTGTGTGTTTTAACTTCAATGGAGGTACTACTGCTTCTTTATGATGATGTAAATCCTTTTGTATGCTGCTGGTTGAATAAATCGGGATTTTTTTTACCTTGTTTTCATAGCCTGAAAGTTTTATGTACTGGAGTATTCAATCTGGTGTATGGAAATATACTCTTAAATAGAACTACTAGAAAGAATATTTAGCCTTGTATGCCTCTATTCATGCAATAAATACTTGGAAGTGTGGTGAACAAAGTTTATTCAATGTGTGGTAATTTGTGGCTTGTGGAGGCCTTTGCCATTATTCTAAAGAAACATCTTCATTTCATGGCCAATCAATAATTCTTTTGGATTGTGTTAGATGCAAATATTTTGCAGCTTTCCCCGCAATGTTGTTCCTGGTAAGGCAAAATATTACCAGCCTACTACGCTCAATAAGGACGGGGAAAAAAAGGGGGAATACAATTCTTTACCATCAAAATATTGATTTGAGAACACAGGTCAAATGCATGACAAACGCGGCTAATATTAAATATAATTCTTTTCCAATTATTTTGAGACAGAAAAACCAAATTGCGGTCACACAGGGCTCATTTCTGTAGTAATCTGCAAGGACCACCAAAGATCACTGCAGCAACAAATATACAACCAAACAAACAAAAATTAGGAACCCGAGATTTTAACAAATAAATAAACACAAACAAAATCAGGAATCTGAGATTTTACTCAAAATTTTCCCGTAGTAATTAGAAGGGTAACAATAATCAATTCTTTGGCTCCCTCTACTAGTATTACAACTCATTCAAATATTGAACATGCATATATAAAATCCCCTCAGGCCCCCTCTACTAGTATTACAACTCCTCTTCTGTATTTGAATTCTCGGAATGGGCATGTGATACCATATAACGAATGAAGTACTTGATCACGAAAAGCTATTTCAACCAACAGGAACCCAAGAGAAGAAAGAGAGGAGGCCCAGGCTTAAACATAGTCAGTTTCTACAGTCAAGTCCTGTATTCCCAAATCGTGGTACAAACCATGCACATGTTGAAGTGTCCGACGATCATCTACCCCCTTCTTCACCTGTTAATTTTATCCACCAAAAGCAACCCCTTAATTTTTACAGATGAAGCAAGGAAAATGATAATACAGAGTACAACAAACAAAAAGGTTTGATTTATCAGGCAGGAATAATATGATGCCATGCTTTGATGGACGGGATGACGACCGTACATCTGGCTGATCATTTTAGTGGATCAACACAGATTATATAAGAAACTAATCGATGAGTAGTATTACCTGTACTGAAAGTGATCCAACAACATGACCAGGTACCAACTCCCAAAAACGAGCTTGAGAAACTTCCGAAACATCTTCCAGAGACATTATCTAAGCCAAACAAACATTAGCATATTTGAACAACTACCAACTAAAATCTTTACTGAGAACTGAACCAAAAAAAAATTAAAAAATAAAAAATAAAAGTAACTCTTCACATAAAAGAAATGTTGTTACCTGTCTGCAGCATTTGTTTAATGCTGAAGATGGAATACTAGGTGGTGCTGTTTGGAGCAGGGTGCCTCCAGTCACTTTAAACAAGGGCATCGCAAGCATTAAAATTGTGACCGAAACTAGTCCCAAGCACAAAACTTCAGCATTGTTAACCCTGCAACATGAGAAAAACATAAAATATAAGACATAAGATGAGGTCTAACAGAGCATATCCTTCAATCCAAAATTAAGAAGGGGATTACCCAAGGGTCAAAAGCCAAGAGGCCAGGATCAAACCCGCACTGCAAAAAAAAAAAAAAAAAAGGCATACACCAGATTTAGATGGATCTAAAGGCAGAGATGCAGGCAAACCGAGTGGTGAAATCAATGCACACACCAATACATACTGTAATAGTGTAATCCTTACCTCCGAATAGAATCAGCAAGAACATGCAGGCAAACCGAGTGGTAGTTCATATCTTCTGCTTTTCTATAAACTGCAAGTGCGCTCACAACATATGAAGAAAATTTTGTTATGCACCACTCCCAGCTAAATTCAAATCATTTTATGGCAACGACACATTCCATGCAGTATTATATTTTATCTAAAGACTGTTTGGATCAAGGATTACTAAAGGTAAAAGTGAAAGGAATTCAAAATTACTTCGTTTAGTTTGTGGTGGAAAATGAGAAGGAAAAAGTGACATGGGACAGGGCGATGGAGAGAAGCAAGTGGTCAACCATAGAGTTTTATTAGTAAAAAATATTCAATTTAGTTTTAGGATATATTTTATTTTTTTTTTTGAAAAAGATAAGTAGATGTAATATGAAGCATCAGCAAATGCTTAAATTCACAGGCTAGAAGTCCAACTCCTAAATCTTCATACTTTCAACAAACATGAAAAAAGAATCAGAATCTCTACTATTTTCCCCATCTAACCAA
>JAVXUM010000021.1:27949779-27961877 GCA_035590655.1 Pouteria glomerata
CCCCCCCTAAATCGAGATTTATCCTACATGGATAAAATTAAGCCTTCCAAACTAGTATAAGATCCTAATAAGCCTCTCAACTACTTCCCAATTGGTTTTGAATTGGATGCTCTAATTAAATCAATATAAATAATAAAGTTTCCTCATTCCTAACAACTTAAGTGTTACGGTGAGATAATCATTAACAGTACATAGTGTCAAAGCAAGCAAAGATACTGAGTTTGAACCTCATCGTCACCCCTTAAAACCTCACATGTTTGGCCCTTTCAAAAAAGTTAGTATAACCACACATGAGGAGGGGTGTTGCGAGAGAATAAATCATATAAATAATAAAGTTGCCTCATTCCCAGCAACTTAAGCTTTTAGGACAATTAGTAACTTAACATGGTATCATAGTAGACAAAGTACTAAGTTCATGCCTCACTACTATCCAAAAAAAAATTAATAGTCCCACGTGTTCAGACCCTTTAAAAAAAAAAAAAAGTTAAGTTCAACCACATCTGAGAGGGTGTTTTGATAGAAAATAAGCCAATATAAATAATAAAGTTGCTCTCCTCCCTAACAACTAAAGGTTTTAGGTAAAACAATGACTAACATTTCAACTATCATTAACCCAATAATAATAGAATTCATATATTCACATATTACACAATAGAAAAAAGATACATAGAGAAAGCATTCAATGTTTTCCATATAAAACAAGACATCTCCAATTTTCTAACCTAGAACCACGAAATAAGCAACTTAGAGAAATGCAAAGAGCAAACCTGATAATATTATGGACAAACCCCAGTGTGCCCACCCATAAAAAATTTTATAATTAATGTGTACATGGTGGTTACTTTTTGAATATTTTTTGTATTTGGGGGAGAGGGGCATTTTACATAATTTGAGTGTTCTCCACAGATTAATCTTACACAAGCATACGTTTCAGAAAAGCAGAAAAAATGAAACAACAATATACACCTGATAGGCATAAATAATGGGAGAATTTTTATTGATCAAAAAAATAATAATGTGAAAATTTCAAATACTTACAGCATTTGTGAAGGCAGATAAAACTTCTAGCCTCTTGTACCTAGCAATAAGGAAGAACGCTTATTAATAAATTTGGATAAAGGAAGCACAGACACTAGCATGCAACATGGAGATGCTAATATAATGATTTTTAAAAAATGGAGGACACAACATATGAGGATAGTGAAAATATATATATATATATTTGCATACATTTTCATATACTTTTATAAGTCTTACATATTCATATTTTATTCAAAAACAAGCTATATATCACTAATTAAAATTAAAAACAGTGTACTCAAAACTTAGAAATCAACATTCCATAATCCATAAACCAGAATGAGATTACCATCCATCAAATCATCCAAATACAAAATTCACAAAAAGAACGAGGTGATAAGGCAGTGAAGGGCATCTGCTAGTTGAGAAAAAATGATTGGCAAGGCTAGGTAACGAAGTTGGCAAGAGAAGGTGGCTTTAAGCATAAGGAGAATGAAGGGGAGATGTTGGGCATCCAGGTTAGGTAAATGGAGGCAGCCACAGGTGGATGGAAAACGTAAGGAAGAAGTTGGGAGGAAGTACTGGGCAAGGAAAGGTGGGTATGGGCCGACAGAAGATGGGGATGGAAAGGGTATGTAGTGCAACTCGGTAGGGAGAAATAGTTGTGGGCGTTACTAGAATGAGAATGGAGCTGAGAGACTAAAAAGTGGATGTGCTGAAGGATGGCAAACATATAGGCATTGGATGGGTGTTTTGAAAGTAACTATGGATGGAGGAATAAGAGGAAATGCAACGTAAGGGGTAGGTGCTTTGGAGATGGATGCAGCTTGAGGGAGAAAGGTGCCAGGAGAGGCTTGGCAAAGACGTGGTAATGATGGTGTAGTAATGACGGGATGGTGCTAGGCTATCCATGGGGGAAGGTAGCTAGGTACTGAGAAGAAAATTGAATCCTATTTAAGTGTATGATTTTATATATCAAAGGAGTTAACTGATACATGCCAATAGCACAAGAAGGTGTCCCACATCGATAATGTGGATATAAAGTATTGAGTTGCACGTGTACCACATCAATAGTATGGGTATATGTAGTATAGATTGCATGTGTCCCACAGTAGTAGTATGGAATACTTGTCTGGTGTTCATATACCCTAGGCTCCCTTACCCCCAACAACTAACTTTGAGGGGTGAGTTTTCCTAAGGTATATAACAAATTAACAATATTAAACATCCAAAAATTTCAATAAATTTAGGAAATCTTAAGTGCACAGTTTTATACATCGAAAGTGTTGACCGACACATGCTGATGGTATATATAAGGAGGTGTCCATGTAATTAACCCTAGCTTTAGATGCAAATAGTGGCAAAAACAGAATTACAAGCAAGCTGAGGCAATTTAGAGTAGGTAAGTTACTTTCATTGGCATAAAGATAGAAATTTCAATCTCACCCATAAGTATAGACTTGATCAGGCTTCTGACGTGAAGCATCCATTGCAAACAATGAAAATGTTAAGAGCCCACATCCGAATGTCAAATGAAAAGCATCAGATACCAGACCTAAAATAGCGTGAAACAAACCCAAAAAAAAAAAATCAATACAATGGAAAGTACGCAAAGAAAATAAAGAATTGTCTTGTAATGGAGTGCCCTTATTTCCAATTTAGGGACAATATCCATCTTTATACGTAATCTAGATCATGCTACCTACACACATTGCAAATTTCTTTTTGATAACTATATCTTATCTAAGAATGTCATTGTACAATGGCCAACTAATACTTCCATAGCAAGTAAGTTGCAAGATTATAATGAATTTGTTTTTTTTTTTTTCAACAGCTTGGATGGACAAAAATTAGGCAAATGTTGTGCTTTTGAAAGTATTTAGCAGGTTGCTGGTAATGGAAAAAACGCTATTTTAGACAGTGATTAACTTGAAAATGCTATTTCCGATGGTAAATCTTGAAAATGTTATCGCCATTTAACAACAACTTTTACGTTACTTTGACCAATGTTATCCATACCATTCCCCGCCAAATCATAATTATATTCTAATCATAAATCCTAACAATGATGATTTAAAATCATTTTTTTTAGTTATAACTCGTTTCAAAATGTGACTGTTGTGAATCGAAAAATAAATTTGAAATAACAAATCGATTGTATAGACGAATATTTAAAAAATAATAATTCACATTTAAATTCTTATTACAAAATATAGATAAAAATACTCGTATATATTTAACTCTAATAGTATTAACAATTACAATAAATGTTCATAAAAATATTTTATGAAATTAAACGGTGTTGGAAGCACGAGACTAACAAAAGGCAAAAGAAAAAAAAAAGATGAAGATACGGATGGTGGTTAGGTTTTGTTTATGAAAAAAATTTACACAATGATATTCATAATGATAATATTATTTACTCACTTTTATTTTTTAAATATTTTTGTAATAAAATAATATTTTGGAAAAATTGCTTGTTCTCTTGTACTTAAACTCTCAGTCACTCCTTGAACTTGAGAAATATGCACTAATATCCCCTATATTATTCACAAAAGTGACAAACCAGACGCCGTAACATTAAGTGCTAAAAAGTTGAAAATGTCCTTTATATATATATCAAAACTCTAATCAGTCAATACAATCCTAAACTCAAAAGCCTTCCAAGTCCCAAATTAAAACACCCCCAAACCCATCGAAAATCTTCAAGTCAAACCCGTTGGAGCTTCTTAGCATAAGAAGAGTGGTAGCGGTGGAAGACGATGAAGGCGGTGGCCATTGCGGCGGTGCTATTGCCGGCGAGGTCGGATCCAAGGTGGTTAGGGTCGATCTTGTACGCTTGCCATGGGGTCGTCATATCTGCCAACCTCGATGAATTTTGATGAATGATTCTAATTTTAATGAATTTGTGAAAAATGGGTTAGTATGAAAACAGAGCAGTCTCAATCGCTGACAACAAATAAAAAAAAAAATAGTCAAATTGCCTGAATAGCTTCCTCGGCTTCTCCCAAATTTGTGGCAAATCCATATTCATTTGTATTGTATGTATATATACATATATAAGATTTCATATACATCTAATCTGAAGATTGAACCACCTCCAAATCCAAATCCAAATCTTTCAAAAACAGGGTTTGGGACGCCATCTCCTCTTTCTCTCTCTTTCCTTCTTCACCATCGCCTTCTCAGACCCAGATTTTCTCTATTTCCTTCCTCACCATTGCCTTCTTAGACCCATCTGGGTTTACTCCAAAACCCTCAAAACTCTTTTGATGGGTAGACCCAGTACGAACAGAAGAGAAAGAGAACGATGCTCGACAGAATTCAGCAGTGCTCGGCGGTATTCGGCAATGAATCTTCGCAACATCAAAAAGACAGGGAAGAAGACTGGAGGCCAGCCCTTGCATCCCTTTAACACATACGGGTACTTTCGTCCATTCACTACATTGTTTGAGGGTTATATAGCACAGCTGCAGTTGTCATAAGCGTGAAACACACGCTCTGTTAATTTCAACAATTCCGTCTAGTTTGTCACTTTTGTGAATAGTACAAGAGGTATTAGTTCACATTTCTTAAATTCAGGGGTGCAAGTAACTGAGGGCTTAAGTACAAGGATAGAATTATAAATCTACATCCTCCACCTTCAACTATTTTAAATTTAAATACTAATCCATTCATAAATTAATTATACCAAATCCAATCAAATTTCGTTTACTTCTGGTTGGGAGTAGAACTGTAAATACACTGTTTGAGACAGCATCCCTTGAAAATGCTATTAGCGAGCGTGTTATCTCGGCATTTTTCTCATTAATAGCATTTCTCAAAAAACTTCAAAAGGGACAGCACTTGCCTAATTTTTTAGCAGTAGAACAACAAATAAATAATAAATCCCGGATTATTATTGCACATCTAATTCCTGTCCGTAAAATAAACTTCTAGAGAACAGAATGATTTGAACTTCATACACATTCGTATGGGCAAAAGACATAATCTAAAATAGTAGCTAACAAGCAGGGAGAGAGTATATCATACCTACTCGGCCTGAAAGAAGGCCTATACACAATTCAGCAGTTGAATAGGCAACGTTGAGGAAGATCAACAACAGTAGCCTCCTCATTGGCCGGCTTCCCGACCTTAAAATTCTAGAAGCCGATAGAACAAAATACAGAAACGAAAATTTCTCATCAGAATCCTTTTCTTCCAGAAAAAAGGATTTATCTTCTCTCCACAAGCTCTCACTCTCGTCCTGCTGATAAACACCCGGCGGCATATCTATGCTCGACACAGTCCGAGAAAGAAAAGGCTTAGTAGAATCGTTTGAAATTATGGATATCGGAGTGTGAGGCTCGGTCGATTGATGAAACGAAGTTTGCCGCGAAAATGCGAATCTCCGATCACCGCCGGACCCGACGAATCCGAAATCGGCATTCCCCGAACGAGGCGACTCGGCTTCGAGTTTCTGATAGCGAAAAGATGTGCTCCCAAGGTATGGAAATCTGGAGTCGTACTGATCCGATGGTCTTGATTTCTCCATCGCCGCAAAAACTCGACAAGCTCCAGGCTCAAAACCCTAATTCTCGCATCAGAAAGCCCAAATCACAGCCCGATTCGAAATTGGAAACACAGAGAGAAAACTAGCCCTTCTGCGTTGGAGAAAGTGGTTTTCCTGACGCGATAGACGACGGTTTCTCGATGAGAGAGAGAGTGCCGGTCCAGCCGGAGACTCACAGGTCAAAGTAGACTTTTTTTTTTTTGATTTACCGATGTTTTAGTAACTATTTCGAAGATTGCTGCAGAGTAGAAACAATTTAGGAAAATGCGGCTAATGAGAAATCGCGATCTTAAACAGCAGTTATAAAAAATTTTATCCACAAAAAATCGCGCTCTGAAAACGTGATTCATTGAAGACCTGGGGTTTGAAATGGTAATTTTTCAATTTTCAGCATTTTCTTAAATTGTTTTACGCAAGCAATGCATTTCGATATATTATGTAAATCATCCGTAAAATCAAAAAAAATTCTAAATGAGTCGGACGAATATGGATGTCGGCATTTTTTATATTTTTTATTCATTTTTTTAATAATTTTTTTTTATTTTAATTTGGATAGATTTTAGGTATGCCATTTACCTATTTGAAAAAGTTAAAAAAAGAGGTTTATAAATATATAAGAGTATAAACAGTTTTTACAAATAAATTTTTACTTGTCTGCAATTTTTTATTTTATAAAAAAATAAAAAAGATGTTATAAATATAAAAAAACTATAAACATTTTGTAAAAATTATTTTTTTATTTATTTGTAACATTTTCTATTTTATATAATAATTTTTTAAATATTTAATGTGTTTGGAGCATTTTTTTTAAAGCTCTACAAATTTTTTTAAATTTTAAATTTTTTATTTATTGTACAAATTAAGAAACTATAACTTTTATAAATTTAAACAATTACAAACACATCATAATATTATTACCTGGCAACGTATTACCACGATAATTGATACCTAATATTTTTCTTTTACTTACGGGGAGGAGATGTGATTAAAGTTTTAAACCCTAAACGCAAGCTACATATTCACATAATCTAATGTTTATCTCAAAAATTCAATTGCAAATCAGCTTTATGTAAAGTATTTTTATACAAACAAAATTCTAAAACCACCAAAATAAAAATAAAAATTTAAGGGTTAGTTTGGAGAAAAAAAAAAAAGAAAGCTTTTTTATCCTTTTCTTTTTACCAATCTTTTTTTTTTTTAATTTAGGTAAAATTTAGAGCATGTCATTCACAATTTAAAAAAAAAATTACAAAAAATATGTTCGCAAATAAAAGATACTATAAACAGTTTGTCAAAATCAATTTTTTACTTATTTGTAACTTTTTTATTTTATATAATAATATTTTTTTAAGAGAAATGATAAATGTACTATTTCATTAGATTTTTCCCACTCCACATTACTCTCGTTTATTAAAGTTGTTGTAAAGTAAATGAAACTAACGAAGGAGTGTAAATATTTTCTTCTTTTTTTAAAATATATGAATAACATATCTAAAATCAATTAAAACTAAATAAATTTCCATTTTTTTCTTTTCCTTTTTTTTTTTTTTTTTTTTTTTTGCATTTTTAGAATTGAAAATATAGTGCTAGAAAACATTAACCGCTGAGTAGTGCTGAAACACCAGCTAGGAACAATTAACCATTGATTGGCTAAGCCACTATGCTCCAACTATTTCAAATACTGTTTGGTGGAGCTGACAAATTAGCCACTATAAATAATTAATGTCTCAATGACAAATGATGTTATAAACCACCAATGGCAAATGATCTAAATTTATGAAAATTTAGATTAATTTCATAAATAAAGAATGAGAGATTTGGAGCATTGAATGATGATAACACTCAAATTCATTATTTCTTAATATATATATATATGTGTGTGTGTGTCAATGAAAATAAAATCATGAACAAGTGGATTTCAAACTCAACATATTACAAAAATTTTCTTCTCGGTGAGCAAAAAAGTTCTCATCAATTGAGGACCTCGACAATCAAATGGTGCACAACAGAAGCAGCATTTTACAAGTGCGTGTGATGGAGAAGAAAAAAATATTGAATTCAAGTCTAAAGCTTAGGTATCCTCCCCTTCATTCTGCTCTTTCCATAACAGAAATATTTCAAAAGGAATAGTGCCATTCAGCACTGCAAATGACGATCGAGTGTGTAACTACTGAGACCGGAGGGACTTGTGCCGGGCCTGCAACAAGTATCAGAAAAGAAACTAGAAGTCTCAGAACCGGGAATTTTTACAGGTACAGCTAACTCTGATCAAACTCCAGCGGAGTTTTTGCCTCAAAAGCCAAAAAAAAAAAAAAAAATTACCACAGTTTTTGGCTCAAAATCCACAAAATTAAAAAGTTGATCATTTGTCATACAAAATGTCATCTCTGATATTCTTTCATTGTTCTATCTCCTAGTTCTTTGTTTTCGAAGGATTTCTGGCAATAACATCCATGGTATCCAAAGAAACTAACTAGAGTTTGTAAACAGAAATTTCGCATACAGAAACTGATAATACCTTCTATTAATGATGGAATAGTGAAACTTGGGTCCTCCAACTTTTCTATCTTCAATGTACTACAGTCAATGGGGAAAAAAAAGGGACAAGAGCATAAGTTAAGATTGACGGGAAGCTATTAGGAACCATGACATCATATTAGTGAGAGAAAGGAAATATCATATTCGTGAAACTTGCTCCTACCAAATTTATGGTAACCAACATCGATGAAAATCCTAAAGAATCGAAAGGAATATCGGTCAGTGAAAACAACCGGCAATCTGATGACTTTGGGCCTGGGGAAAAGCAGGTATCTCTTCAACCTTGCCAAGAATGTTATGTAAGTCTGCACCAAACAATAGGAAAATTAATACATAGATATCTTGAGCAGGGCACCAGACATCCTCAAATTAAGGTCAAGAAATGAATATTTCTCCTCGCATGGCCTACAAGAGAGATGTCCAGTTGAGCAAAAGGGGACAGCACCTGCACTTCTGCACTAGCTTCTTCCCATGTTTCTCTGATTGCCCCTTCTGCAGCACACTGACCCAGCTCCAAGAAACCAGATGGAAGAGTCCTGTGCTTACAAGATCCAAGAAAAATTATTCAAAATACTTATGGTGAACATTGAGGAAGTTGATATCAAGCTTAGAAACAGAGGGGTATAGTGCGTAATACATCTAAATATTTTTCCAATTTTGCATTCCTTTCAACAATTTACTTGAAGAATATATATACGTATATCATATATGTATGTATGTACTTTTAAGATTTATGGTGCATCCATGTAAATGCATACGAAAGACCACGAGATGGTTGAATATTCCGCTTGCAAAGTAGGATCTTGTCATCATGTTCAATTAGGCAACCCACAACCTGAAACAATCAATTTTAAACAAACATCAGCCAAGCTCTGACTGGGCTGTGCTTTCGGTGCAAATTCAGGCAATCACCACCACCAGCAAGAAGAGTAAGATTGGTTTTTTATTCACAATACACTTACTATTTCATTATTGGTACTAGTATTTTTGTGTCTCTATTTTTAAATTTGAGGCTTTATGCTTTTCTTACATAAAAAGTGCATAGTTGAGTTCACTCTCGCAATCATGCAAGCCATACCATAGTTTCATGTAAGCCATACTAGTTCTAGTTAAAACTAAAAGGCATTAAATTTATTAGGCGGCAATGCAATCTAAAAGTACATGAAGAAAATAAACTTCAGTGGAACCATTAACAAGATATATATATATGTATATGTGTGTGTGTACAGAGGTATGAAATTTCAAATTTGAGCCTTTCTATATATATATATATATGTATGTATGTACAGAGGTATGAAATTTCAAATTTGGGCCTTTCTTCTTTCTATGGAAGCAACAATAACTCCATATAACGTTCTACGTCCGCGTTTAGTCTTCAGAACCTTGGCCTCTCCTTCTTTCTGTTGGGTGTTGAATTGTCATGCCAAGATCCACGTTACATGTTTTACTGGGGTTGTCAACAGAGAAATGCCAGAGGACTATTTGGAAAGTGGCCCCAAGTTCCCTCCTTAGTGAGAGTAAATACACACCATGAAGCAATTAAACTGTCAATAATACATGTACCTTGCATCATTGTTTACTTCCAACATTCAAATGACATTTATGCTCATTTCTTGTTGATTGACAAATGCATATTAAGCAAGTGTTGACATCATTTTGTCTTATCAATTTCTATCTTTCCCTTTAATTTGAAGAGTCGCACCAGCAAAGGTTGATTCGAAAGTTAAATATTTAATAATTTTTATTTTTTTTTTATAAAATTTAGTAAATTTATAAGTGATAGAATTATGGTGAAAATTGATAGAGTTGTGCTAATTTTTTTTTTTTTTTTTCGCTAAATGGTACCTAGATTTGGAAATTGAAGTTGAAGATTATGGCTTGGTTTTTTTTTTTTGGGGTTGGTGGGATCATTTTTTTAATATGATTTTTAATAAAAATTTAAATTTTTTACTTGATAATTTGTAGGCATGTTATTTGCATCCTTTAAAGAATATAATTTTTTTTATAATTAATTTTTATAATTTTTTTTATTAAAATGATAATAACACACCTAAAAGTTATTAAACAAAAAAAATAGTTAAAAAATTATATAAGATAAGAATAAGTTAGTTAAAAAAATTATGAGACAAAAAAAGTTAAAAATAAAAAAAATTAATTTTTTCTTCCCAAACCAAACCTATATGTTAATTTTATTTTATTTGGTATTTTTGTTACTTAAAATTTTGATAAAATAAAATTTTCAAAAAATTAGTAATATTTCATTTTTTTATTTCTTTAAAGATTGAATAAGAAATTTTTGATAAAATGAAAAAGAAAAAAAAAAAAAAAACTTTTTACTAGAGTTCTCTTTTATTAGTCATTTTAATATTATTAACTCTCCATCTTTTCAAGCATGTTCATAAAATACAACAAGACTTATTTTTGTTACAGAATGAGATTTTAATTTTAAATTAAGACTTTATCGTATTTTTAAAACGTCTAGCGTGACATGAATAACAAACACTTAAATTTATCATCTTAAATAAAAATACTTATTCGATCTAACAATTCTTTCAATAAGTTATTTCGGTATAATAACATTATTCTATCAAAAGTATATTTCCGTTGTGCACTCTCATATTTAGTGATCCACTGGTCCTTTAGTTTCCTCAGCCTTCAACACATGAAACAAAAGCTCATTCCAAGTATCAATGGGTCCAGGCAAGCACCAATGGAGACAATCAGCAGAGCTCTTCTTCTTCTCCGGTGGGTGCCCATAATGATTCGGGTGACCATCGGGCCTCAGCCTCATAGCTTCAGTTATATCTAACAACCTGAACTTCAACCCTCTCTCCTTCCCTTCCTTCTCTGCTGCCTTAAACTCCTCCATTTGAAGCATATGGAACATCGAAAGATACCAATCAAACCCCACTTCTTGCTTCGTAAACGGTCTCCTCCTCACACAGTTCCCTCTCCCCTCCCACTCCTCGGCCTCAAAATGTGTCGGAGATATCGTCCTCAGAAACACCATTCCTTTGAACCTCTGTTGATCGAGCAATGTCCTGAAGGCATGGACACGCGCAATTTGGCCAAAATTTAATTTTTAAATCAAATTTAAAAAGTTTGATTTGATTATTTATCTAATAACCAATTCGATTACTTTTTATAAAATAAGGATTATCAGTTTTGACTATAATTTTAAAATTCTAAAATCAAATAAATTAAATCTACTTAATATTTAATATATATAAATACATAATCAATTTAAATATCTATTCTTATCAACGATATTGTCTTTTGAAATATTAAAAATTATAAGAAATCAACAAATCATTTTAATAGTAAATACACATTTTAAGTCTCAAATAGCATTTATATAAAAATTATTATTTTATCTATGTAATTAAATTATAAAAAAATATATTTAAATTTATAAATCTATATAACCAAACTGACCGGAACAGAACCGATATAATTCGGTTCGGTTAATGTTTGGTTAATGTATATTTTTTTGATTGATTTAGTTATTATTTTTAATTTTTAAAAATAATTGATTCACATATAAAAATTATAATTTTTGAACATTACCAACCGCTGCTCCCTCTTACCTGAAGGCGGTTTGGAGGGCCTTTCTGTATCCATAGTAGCGGGTGAGGTCTGCTGTGGTGTTGCTCTTGCACATGTGACACCCTGTGATCTTCTGCTTTTCGTGGTAAGTCAATGGCCTGGAGAACCAGTGCCCGGTTGAGATGACCACGTAATTGAAACCTGCAATCCGAGTTGCCCAGGACTCATCTGCCTTGTCCAAGTAGAGGTCTATGGGCTTCACAGAGAGAGGGTCGACTCCGCGAGATTTAACCAAATGGGTGGTGGATAGAAGTTGTATTGTGAAATTGTAATCCGCGTAGAACCAGCCTCCAAATCTTTGATCCTTTTTGTTTGATTCATTTACAGGATGTGCAACCTGACATAAATACAAAGTTGCAAGACAAGTAATGATATGAAAATG
>JAVXUM010000021.1:27961977-27974498 GCA_035590655.1 Pouteria glomerata
GAGCATAACAAGTGAGTGTAGAAACAAGACAGAAACTTTGGTTGATGACATTGTGGTGCACAAAAAAAAAAAAATCAAATAAATCCAACCAATTCAAGTACTTTTGTTTAGGTTGATTCAGTTTTATATCAAAATTGATTTGGTTTTGAGTTAAAAAATTAATAACTCGATATTTCAGTTTTTTTTTGTGTTAGAAATTAGTAGGCAAAAGACTGGAACTGGAATGAAACTAAATTGAAAATAATTCAACACAAAATAACCTGAAATTAACTCAAAAAATAATATATAATATATAATTATGTATATTATAATATTAATAATTTTATATTAATATATAATACATTGTTTTTTTAAATATTTAGGAACCAAAACATTTAGGATCCAAAAATAAGTAAAATGGTCAAATCCCAAAAATAACCTGATCCAATCTGATTTTGGCTAATTTAAAAAATTAAATAATCCAATCTGATATTTTCAATTCACTTCTAACTTAAAAAGTAGTTCAGTTTTAGATCTAAATTTTCTTGAATCTAAATTTTTAAGAATTGAACAAATTAATTTGATTATAGATTAAGTATAAACTCGAATAGACCCGACACATGCACACCCCTACTCGACACACTCGACACGGACCCCTAGTAGACACACTCGACACGGACAGGACACTTACTATGTGGCGTCCAAAACGTAATCTCAAAGAAATACATGTCATATATATATATATATACACTAGTATTTATCCGTGCTTACAGAAATGAAAAATAAGTAACAGCAGTTGATCTGATTTGTATAATAATAGTCGTTGATCTAACACATAAATTTCAATTCACTTCTAACTTAAAAGTAGTTCAGTTTTGGATCTAAATTTTCTTGAATTTAAATTTTTAAGAATTGAACAAATTAATTTGATTATAGATTAAGTATAAACTCGAATAGACCCGACACATGCACATCCCTAGTAAATACACTCGACACGGATAGGACACTTACTATGTGGCGTCCAAACCGTAATATTAAAGAAATACATGTCATATATATATATATACACTAGTATTTATTTGTGCTTACAGAAATGAAAAATAAATAACAATAGTTAATCTGATTTGTATAATCACAGTCGTTGATCTAACATATAAATGTCAAATCAATGACTAAAGATTTCAATAATAGAATATACTCACACTGCTCAAAAGGCACACCAGTGACTGGACTTGATTTCTAGCCACAGAGTCCCCAACAAAGGCCATGGACTTTCCTCTAACCAGCTCCAAAAACCCTGCAGCATCAAAGAAATGGAGTTCACACTCATCTGGTTTCCACCTCCACTTCATGAACTCGCTGTCGGGCCTTCCAAACTTCATACAGTTTTGCCCATCCCCAATGCCACATCCCGTTCTATTACTGTACTGAGGCCCTCTGGGAAACGGAACCCATTTCCCACTAAACACGTTACATTTACCAGCTAGCCTTGAGCCATTAGGGTTAATTGCTAGATGATGCCCTTGGAGAGGGACCGAAACATTGCCATGGCGCTCTCGAGACTGCGATGAAAATGGCAGGTTTTCACCCAGATGGTCAAGGGGGACTATGGTCACAAGAACAAAGATCAGGGTGATTAGTAGGATTGCCTTGCTGTAGCAGTTGAGGGCTGAGTTTTGCCCACCGTGAATGGTCGAGGTGTTGGCCCTCATTTGAGGAAAATGGGAGATTTTATTTGAATTTGGGGTGCATATGGATCATTCTAACAAAGAGACAGATACTGATGCAGGAATTTAGACTCATAGCCAAAGATTAAACTAACCTTTATGCTAATTAATACGCCATATATGCCAATTAGAGTTCTGAAACTTCCTACAATTAATTGTAGTCATTTCATTTTTTTTTTCTTTTTTAAGATTCAAAGTAACATAGTTTATGTATTTAAAGTAAGATTTTAACATTTATTCCATTTGAGTTTTGTTTACATAAGCTGTCATTTGTAGTTGATGATACCTCAGGCAGAGATGTGTTCACAATATAAGAGAGTAAATTATACTTTTCACACTTAAAACTTTTTATCAAAATTTCAACTTCAGGGGTTGAGATTTTAAGAATAACAACTAAGAACCTCAAACTTCAATTGTTACACTATGAGACTTCTATCACCCTCACTTTGCAATTTCATTATCAAATGCACATGTGTCTATTAATCTGAGAGGTAAAACAATATATGCGAACATAAATGAAATCGTAACGAAAAATAATGAAGGTCTAAAATTATACCCAGTTAAAGCATTACACTCTTAACGGTCATAACAATAATGTCAAGTTTTGAAGTGAAATTTTTCGAAGAGCTTAGAGTTATGTTTGGCAGCTCAAAAAAGAGCAAAAAACTACCAAAAATTTACACATCTATATTAATTTGTTGTTTGGTAAAATGATTTGTCAATTTTCTATTTTGCTACAGTAATTTGATATGACAGTGAATCTCATTTTTTTACATTTTTTTACTCTGCTACGGTAAAAGATTTTATCAAACACACAAAAATTGTCACTTTTCTATTATGTTACAATAACAATTTCACCAAATACTTAAAAAGTTACCAAAACTTACTAACAATTACATTTTTATTTACCAAATACGTCAAAAATTACCACTAATAATTTTTAATAAAAATTACCGAAAATTGCTCAAAATTACAGCTGCCAAACGCCCCCCTAAAAGTGTAAAACATAACTTATCCAAATTAATAGCTTGGATCTAACATTATATTTCCTTTTTCAAGAGTGGATCGGGGGATACAAAACCTCGAAAAAATAAAATAAAATAGAAAATAACAACACATAACAACAAACAGTGAATGGGGTAAATTACAATTTACACCTCTAAACTTTTTGGCCAAACTTTACATTAGATTCTAAGCTTTTAATCTTGGCAATTAAGTGCCTGAGGTTATAATAATTTATTGCAATGTCAACCTTACACTGAATGTCATTATTTACACAACAGCAAACCGCCACATAGCTATTTAATGAGAGATTTGCATTGCAATTAATTAAAATTTTAAAACCTTTAACCACAACAATCAAATTAAGGTCCTAAAATAGGATTCAGCCAAAAGCTCACGTGCTTACCCCGGTGAATGCCAACTGATGAGCTAAAGGATGAAAAACTAATATGGCACTTGGCATATTCTCAAGAACATATAAATATTTATTTTTAAAGAACTGTTACAGTTTGCAATGCTATAATCCCATGCGCGTTATTCCCATCATCATAAAATGGCTGTTAAAGGTGCTACTCGAGAACCTAAGTTAGATCTAGTAGATAAGATAGCCAAAATCCCCAGGATATCCTGAAGGAACAAAGATAGAAATGAACAGATTTGTTAATACAGATCCAGCTTATCACATAGCGATTGATAGGCGGCGCTGCACATCTTGAACTTTTCCTCAGCAACAGCCTGCCCATGTACATGAAGTTGTTAAACTAATGAACTAGTGATCTAGACAAGATACCGACTACCCAACAACAGAATCAACAATCGTGACTCTAGTAAGAGAAAAAGAAAAGAAAGGGAAACGTTACTAATGAGAGAGAGAGAGAAAATGAGATAAATGATAATGTTTTGTTCCCTTGTGCTTGAGAGTCCAGAAGAGAAAAGATAGTGATTTTCTTTCTTCTTATTTAAGAGTTGAGATAAAGTTGGAAGGAAAAGAAAATGTACATTTTTATTTTACTTTTACGTCCTCCAACAAGCATTTGATTTTTGTTTTCTTGTTCTTTATTTGATGAGCAAATATGGTATTATGAAAGTTCCAGTAAAAAGTTTTTCTCTCTCCAATTCCACCCTACTTTGAAAAGATGGAGAATGGATTATTTTTGGTCTCTTTTTTTTTTCTTTTCCATTTCTTTTCTTTTCTTCCCTTGCAAAAATAACAAACACTCCATCCAGACGGGCTGCAAATGTGACTGCCAAAATTGTAGCAGAAAACAATAACAAGAAGAAATAAAATAATAGAAACCAAATAATACAAACTATCGGTGAGATAAAAATACTTAAACCTACAATTTTCAGAAACTTTAGTTTCGTAACATGGACTCGAGGATGGGTGAGTCTAGCTAAGAGTTGAATCCAATATTCACCAAAGGATGCAGAGACAGGAGATAATATTCATATATATATTAATATTTAATAGTTGTTTTATTTTATAAGATAATGTGATATTTTCAAGGTGTCATTAAATTATTTCATGCAAATGCAAGTTTTATGTATAATATGCTAAAATTGAATTTCTAAATTTGTTTGTATAGATATCTAATTATACACACGTGCACATATCATAACCTTGCCCAAATGTCAAGTATCTAACACGGGTATCTCATATACATCTAGATGAGTCCATGTAATTGGATTCACCTCATAATCCTTGAGCAAATTTCATTAACAACCATGCCACCAAATAGTTGAGGCTTAATATATGAGCTACTATTAACATGACTCACATAGTATCCATACCTTGGAAGCACCATGGTGACGATCCGGATGCCATTTTAGAGCACATGATCGATATCTGAAAAGGAGACATCAGATGGCAGTCAAACAACAGAACTCTATCGAGTCAAGATCTAATGGCCAACTCTAATGCCCTTTACAACAAAATTGGTAAGCTAGGAAAGGGAAATTCATCAGAACTCACGCATTTTTAACATCTTCCATCTTTAAGGGACCAGAAACACTCAACCCTAGGGCCAATCGATATGACACCAAATCAGTCTCCGAACTGTCAGACTCTGTAGAGGAGTCATAATCCTCTTCATCCTGATGTGTCCAGTTCCAGGAGGTTCTGAAGCTTCTAGAGTAGTAGCCTGATGAGCTCCTCCATCGAGGAAAGTCTTCGTCAACAAAGGAGCAATAGAAGTATCTGTTCCCACCAAATGCAGATCGGAAGATGTTATCAATATCACTATCGTCTTCACAGAAGTGGAAAGCTCCTGACATGAGTTAAAAAGGATGTATAACTACATAAACTAAAGCAAAAGTTTTGGACAGAACACGTTAAGAGTTCAATATGATGTGGCTCAATAGAATAAAAACATTTGACATTAATGCCAAAACGTTCACTATCTAAACAATATGCTAGGTTAGGACCATCCATAAGACTCCTGCATCCATGCTCTGAACAAATTAATCCAAAATATATTCTGGACCACCTATCTGGAGAATCAAATGCATGATCCCACTTTCCTGTAATATGTTAAGATATATATACCTACATCTAATACACCTACATCTAATACCACTAACGATGTTAAAAGCAGGTTGGCAAATACTACACAAAATCAAGGTGCACTTACTTCTACCGGAGGTTTGGGGTCCTTTATTGCTAGTATAGCCCCTCCTGGAACCGTTAGCCCTAAACCATGATCTGCCTTGTCTTGAAGATGTATCATGTTCATCAAAATCATTCTGCCAGCTCTGAAACCTCAAAAAAGAAAAATAATCAACAAGAAAGTCAAAAACAATTGAATCTTTTGCTTATGGGAGTGATTATGACAATGTACCAACAACTGTTGACATTAAGGTAACAATAAAAACGGATGAAAGAAACAACACCTGCACCCCATACCATCTACCACCAATTTCTCTCCTCATAATTTTATTTTATTATTTATTTATTTTTTGATAAGTAATGCAAAAATTCTACTAAAAAACATCAAGGAGATGCCACGTGTAGAACAAAAATGAGACTGGCCCAACTGCTGTACAAGATTAGAAACAAAAACTCATTGAAATCCAAAAACATACACACATCTGGAATTGCAGTCCTAGACATCCAACTATGCAAAGTAGAAAAAAAAAACAGCCCCTTTAGCTTGTGAAGGGCCAACTCTGTTTCTTGAAACGTCCTTCTGTTTCTCTTTCCCTAAACTAACCACCCTATATAAGACGGAATCAAATTTCACGCTTTCCTCTTCCCATTGCATACATCCACGCACCCCACCACTCAGTCAAAACATGAGGCACCTCAACGGAAAACACACAATGCATGTTAACACATGACAAGGCCAAACTCCATAATTCACTCACCACTTGATAGTGAATCAAAATATGGGAGACTGACTCGCCGTTGCATTTGCATAAGGGACACAAACTAACAATGGTATCCTCCTCTTGCGCTAGTTGTCATGAGGTTACTCCTCCTAACAGCGTTGTACACCACAATACAAGAAAAAGTGATCTTGGTGGCGCACCATATCCCAAGGAGACTGAGGTAGAAAGATCTGACAAAAGCTGACCCTAGTAAGCTACCTCCTAGTAGAGTTCATCTTCCCTACCCCTCTAACCCCTCCAATTGTAAGACATATAACAGTTCCAGCAACTCCACAAGTTCTCCAAACTCCCAGTCATTAATATGTTTCCAAAAAATAATGTGCTAAAATGGTTCATCATCCACATTCCTGAAGCACTCATCAATGGTTGCCTCCTAATTTGTCGCAATAGAATAAAGGAGTGGAAAATCTTCTTGAAGTCTTAACTTGCACCAAACCTGTACCCTATTATCCATCCCTAATTCCACCAAACACCGCTCCACAAAATCCTCCCAACCTGAGTAAATGCATCTCCATATGCAAACACCAAAAGACTATCACATCCTCAAATGTCCAATCACCCCAATCCACACCATATTTAGAGTCAACCATTTTCCTCCACATTCAGGTACCATTTGGAGTGCCAACAAAAAAAATAAAATAAAATAAATCTCTATAAATCACTAAAACCCTCTATTACACATTCTCACTTTTACTATATTCAAAAAATTTTAATATTTCACTAAAAAAATAAAAAAATCCGGAAGGAAGTTAACCAAGTGCGTAAATTTTTTTCGACAATCATATTCTTCGAATTGAAAACTTTCAAACAAGTACCATTGTCGCTATTTTATACTAATTTTTTTGAATCCGTTAAAACATATTTGAAAAACCATTTTAACGGTTTTGTTTTGACATTACCGTGCAAAAGTCAAAAATTTCTGACATCAATCGGTGGGAACGGACCCAAAAAACCGTTTTCACGGTTTCTCTCTCTGACTTTTTACCACAAAAGTCCAAAAGTGTCATTATTTTTCTAAAAAAAACTCTGTTTGAAACAACAAATGCTAAACGCCTAAAATCAACTCAAACCATATTTTTTCTTGTTTACCACTCCAAACGCACACTCAGTGTCTTTCCCAAGCAAATCTCCACAACCATTTTCCTAACAATGCCTTCTTAAAGAACTTCAATCTTCTTATGCCCAAACCATCTTATTTCACTTTGCCAACAAACAGAATCCCACCTTACCAAATCAAACTTACGATCCTCACCTACCCATCCTCGTAATAATATGACATACTAGCATTATGTTAATCTTTTTTTTCCCCCTCAAAAAAATGTCCAAATTCTTTGGTATCAGTAATGTGACAACATCTTTCGTTTCTCTAATAAAGGTAAACTTGAGTTGTGACCATGAATTTTCCTAACTCTTAATTTTGAAGCATCAAGGAATCAAGAGAACAATAGGAAGTAAATCATTTGAATGGATACCAAATGAAACCAAAAAAAAGTAGTTAAATCATTTGAAAATATACCAAATGAAACCAAATAGAGTAGTTCTATGGAACCAGAATTATTGACCAGAAAAGAGAACCAGAACGATAAGGCTTTTTTGAAAGGCAATCATTTTAAATAAAAGAACCCATTAAGATACATTTTTATTACAAAAGTTCCATTGATACATCATTCTAGCACAATTTTCCAGTTAAAAATATTTCCCCACCAAAAATAATAAGAAAACTTCTACCAGTCACGGAATTAGTTTAGTAAAAAGTGCAGTGAAAACCTGAAATAGGTGCTCTGCAAAAGCACTGACATTGCGTAATAATGTTTCTTTCGAATGCAGTTTTCTAGATCTTTTTGAGTAATGATTGGATCTCTGTAGATAACAGGCAGCATTAGTAACCATCATCATCAGTAAAAAAATACTATAAAAACAAATCACATGTGCTGAAGGTGTACATAATTTACTGGACAAATACATTAAGAGGAAGATGAATACAGCAGAGATGATAAAAGGGCAACTAACTAAAAAAATGTACAAATATATAGACTTTGTTTGCCAGTGAATTGCAGACTTAAATATTTATTTTCCACAAAACAACTAAAAAACTTATTTTTTTCCTAAAAGACTAAACAAAAAAATAAAGAAATAACAATTTTAATGTTTTTATGGAACACAATAAATAATATCAAAATATAACACAATATGCTAAAATAGTAAGTTCCTAATTTCAATTGATAATTTGAAGTCTATTTCTATGTATTTTTATATTTTTGTATTGTTTTTCAAAATATTTCTGAAATATTTCCTTGTTAATTGAAACAAAAATTGTAACTTAATCCTTGGTTATAAGATACATACCAATGTTTTTACACTATCAACAAACGGATGACTTTTGTAAATCACAAGACTAATAGCTCAACATTGTATGATTTATTTAGGGTATCTCCCATTAAGTATTTTATATTAATCATTAACCTTCCTTTAACAGATGTTCATTGAGATTGAATTAGTGTTAAGTGTGCCTTAGAACACGATCAAAAGGAATGTTTTGTATTCCAAGTGAGATGCCCAAGAGAAAAGGAACGAGGGGAAGAATTGATGAGGAAGATACAACATGAAATAGTGAATGAAAAAGCGCTCCCTTTTTACGAATGTGGAATAAGGCTGGGTAACCAGATCAAACAAAAGATTCTTTGGTGAAGGATGTTATTAAAACAATCTACTTTGAATGCCCCTACTCCTAACAAGTTGCTGAGTTCTACCAATTGTTTATTCGCAATGGCTTGAACGAATCTAACAAAGAATCCCTTGCTTGATAGAGCTCACCCGGGATCCAAGCAGATTGAAGTTACGAAACTACTCCCAGTTGGCCAACTAATGCTGTCAGTTGCGGACCTTGACTCGAAAGCTAGGGGAACTTATTGTTCAACATGGTGGTCCTCCAAAAGGAGGAAGGATTTTTTTAGATGTACAGACAAAGACAATTGCTGCTTATGATCTGCCTTTTGGATATAGCATGTCCCTTTTTCTTTTTTACTATATGAAATCCACACTTTTAACACCTGAGATTTCGTAACAAGTAGATACTTCCTTAGCAGCATAAGAAAATTGGACTATCAAAATATCTGGAAACAAGAAAAAGAATTCAATTATGCCATCTTCTAAAGTGGAAATATCATGCCAAAGCTATGCAGTTCTCATATTGCAAATTGCCTTCAACATGATAAATTTCACTTAGAAATATTGGTGGTGATACCAAATTCAGGCCACCCCTTACAAGCAAGAGCATAAATGCTGAGAGAAGCTTGAACACCTAGTTTATTTGTGGTCATGGCCTGTTAATTGAATGAAGGAACACATGATTCTTCTAAATTTGCAGTCCATATATTTAGGTAAGTCCTACTTATATTAATTGTTAAACCATCTCAATTCCAAAGGTCTCCAAAAACCTAGCTTAGCATTTACCCGACTTTTGTTTCATCACAATAACAATATTTCCAATAATCTTTAAATAAAAGTCTAAACCTTTATTCTGATCAGAATTCTTTGATACAATGACATTTAAATTGCTTCACATAAGCTTGGACGACAAAATATCCCTCATGTTTACATCTATAAGCAATATACGTCATATTTCCCAAGTCTATACCTCAGTATTGTGTAAAGTTACACCAAAATCCAGTGATCTTAACTTCAGCAATTTTATATAAACAAAAATAATTGATTCTTGCTAATTCTTCAGGCAACAACCAAAATTTTGAAATAGGTAAGTATTTAAGCATGAGTTTCTTAGATCTCATAAATCGTTTAAATGTACTTTACACCAAATTCTTCTTTAACTTCATGGCATTTTTATTTTGCAAACTGCATTTTTTTGTTGGAGGAAGATGATTCATGTAGCTGACCACAACTACTTTGGGAATAAGATTTTGTGGATTTTAGTAGCATTTTTTTCCCTTCATCCATAAGAAAGGAAATCGCAACCCACAAAGCAAGAACAAGCATAAATGAATGTAGAAGAAATGGAAAACAAAAAGAGTGGTTTGCTCCTCCTCAATGGGAATGCTCTCACAATTCATCCTGATGTTTGAATTGAAATATCACCAATATATGACTGAAACTGACAAGAGTGAAAAAAGCCAGATCCCAGGGTGGAGGGTGAACAAAAAATAAAACAAGAATGTCAACTTTTCTGAATATTTCAGAAGATACCCTAAAATTTTATGATAACTTGTTGAAACACTTCCTCAATATTTTACTAGAGCCATATAAATCAACCATGTTCACTCCTTTATCAAAGAGTACGATGCTCTCTCATGGACGAAGACCATGATTAACCAACATAGTTGTACATATATCCAATACATTTCAACCACAAAATTCAGGAACCGAAGTTCGTCCTCAAGCTAGTCTAACATAAATAAATCCAACTTTGCATCTCAAGTATCATAATGGAAAAATGAAGTCTATACCAATGCAAATTTTAGTATTCTGAATTCTAATCAACTGGAGGGGTTTCAAATTTTAGTAAGCCTATCAAGTAGTTGCCATAACACATAAATCAAATTCTTACAGAAAAATAAAATGAACTTGTAACAATATTTCAACATCAAGAATGGGCCTTTTAAAATACAGAGCTTTATTGCCAACTACGCTTTGTAACATTTAAACTCCTCATAAATCAAGCAAAGATAAGTAAACAACCGAAAAAAAAAATAATAATAACTTACCCTGGATGAATCTCTATAAGCACCTCCACCCTACACAAATGGAAAAAATCAGAGCTTGGTTCCATTTGATACCAATAGACAACAAAAAAGTTAAGTGTTTTACTAAAATAACAGTCACTACAGGCTTTTTGATCTTTCTAACAGTTAAATTTCTCCTTTCATTTGGCAACACGGTGAGATATTAAAAAAAAAGATGCAATATATTTATAATCAATCCATGTTCTGAATATGGCTGGGAATAAAGTTGTCCGTGTAGTTTATTGGTTTCCAAAAAGCCCCAGTCTTTGCTAAGTTTTTACTAACTGTATGTCCAAATTCCCACATCCACGCCCTCTTCCAATAGGTTATTCATTTTACACACCAAAAAGCACATCTCATAGAAAATATTCAATAGTAGACAAACATATCCATCCACACATATAAAAGAGACAATTTCCACAACTAAAATGAAATTTCACGGGCCTGCCATGTTTAGACAAACGGTTAGGGTTAGAATTTTGGTGCAAAAAGCCCAAATCTTTCATGGGATCCTGCAAAAGATATCTCCTATATATATGCATATAGATAGAGAGAGAGAGACTGACGGAATCCCAATGGGTGCGTCTTCGTCGATCCAAGGCGGGAGTTGAATGAAAGAGAGAAGTCCTGAGGCGAAAAGGGTTGGCCTGAGAGTTGAATAGCGAAGGTGTTGTTGCTCTATTCATTCCTGGAAAGTCAATACGAGAAAGAAACGGAGATGAGAAAAAAAAGGGAAGGGGAGGCTAAGGGTTGGGGGTGTTGCTGATTGAAGCCATGAAACCCGCGACCCACACTCGTAGGCGAGACAGACCAGAACGAACGAAGTACAACGAGGCATCATAGGGCGAGTCGACTCAGAAACTCGGTAGAGGAAAATAGCAAGGTGGGACACGATTTTTGTGGAAAATGCAAATCATTCGTTTATGGAAAAAAAAATAATGTACAAAATAATTTAAACCACAATTTTTAAATCAATGATGTGACAACAATGATATTGTAATTATGAATTATTTTAATAAATTAATTATTTAAAAATGATGGACTTAAAATTAGATAAGAACTCACTTAAGTGTTTGAAAGAAAAAAAATTTAACAAAAAATATCATAAAAGTACAATTAATTTGATATAAATGTGATATGTGTTAAAATTTAATTAGGACCCGTTTGGTGGCACCAAACTTTACTAAATTTCACTAAATTTTAATTACTTTTGTACTTTTTTTTAATTAAATTTTAACACATATTACCTTTATATCAAATCAACTGTACTTTTACTATATTTTTTGTCAAAAATTTTTTTTCCAAACACTCCCTAGAAGAAAGTATGAAAAGTAATTAAAATTTGATAAAATTTTATAATCCAAACAAAACCTTAAAATTAGATACAAAACTAATTATTGACCAAAAAAGACTTTGACTCGCCCACACATTGTTAAAAAAATTATATCTATAGTATAAATATATTTATAAATATATATATATATTAAAATAGCACTCCCAACATTTTTATTTTGAGTCATAATTTGAATTGGGCCATTAATAAAATATAAAATGTAAATTTTTAAGTTGAGCAATTAATAATCTAGTTTAATTAATTAAATATTTGACCCATAATTTTTAAATTGGGTCATTAATAATTTAATCTAATTAACTAAATAATTTTTAAGATAAATCTTCATTACTACTATGA
>JAVXUM010000021.1:27976550-27987380 GCA_035590655.1 Pouteria glomerata
GATTTATTGGTAATGTATGAGATACGAAATCTAGATAATAATTTAGGAACTACGGAGACCTGATTCCCGAGGTGGGACACGTAGGCAGCTTAGGCGTGAGTAGCCTAAGTCCGGTCTATACTATGGATGATAATAATCATGTTTGACCTCTTAAATGAGAATTTGTTTACTAGGGTTATAATTATGCGGAGTGAAGGCCTGATATGGTTGTTTATTTTGTTTAGGTATACTTTGGTTAATGCCACCGGAGTGTGGCTACATTAATGTCTAGAATGTGGTTGTTTTAATTTGATATGGGAATGAGGAACAGTAGTTAGTTGCTTTGATGAAGGTTATTTAGTACTCATTTGGCCTTGGTACAGGTTTTAAATTGTTTTAATTAGTTTCTATTTTCCTATACCGTCCGTCCCGGACAATTTATGTTAGGGGCGTGACAATTTCATTCTCCAAGTTACATCCAAATATCATAATCTATAGTTTTTTTTGTCATTCCTAAGCTACTTTCCAGCATAAATTTCATTGGACCAAAATTTAAAGTTTAGCTTGTCATCTGTTGAAGAAGCATTTATCTGAAATAGAACAAAAAATACATATATATCAATATGTGATGATGCTTAAAAAAGAAAAGAGCAATTACATTTCTAAAATTATCAAAATCTTGCCACTACTCACCACCAATGACTACCTTAACTGCCAGTACTAGTATCAAATCCACAAGGATAACCACCATCCCTTGCTCAATGATTTCAACTAGAAAAAATTAAAATAAACCCACAATCAGAAATTAAGTGACCAAAGCAACTCATCCAAAGTAATGTTTTTTCTCATTCATATGTGTACATGTTTATGTCTCATAGCAAGCAAAATAAAACAAACCCCTAATGAAAAACAAAGGAATAAATGAAAAAAAAATTACCCTTCTTAGATTGAGGAAGAACTTTAATGCCATTAGTGGATTTTCCTCTAACAAGGAATGCACTTGTAAAACAATGAAATCAAATTTAAACACATTGATTATTCTATAATAATTGTAAGGTAATGGTTCTACATAGCAATGAGATATGTTTGAATCGGTGCCGAGTTTAGTAACTATGATTTCAAAATCCTCCATAAGTCCTTCATCCTCATCATCTAAAACATCTACAGCTACATTCAACAATCATACCAAAAAAAAAAGAAAAAGACAAAGAGGTTAAAACAACTTCAATTTTATTTGTATAAAGTGGACAAATAAAAAAACCTTTAAAATTAAAATCGAAATTGATTTATTTACTTACCTCATGAACCATATAGTTAGTCTCGAGTCCATATTATTTGGCATGATTGAATAGCGATGTTTATTAATAATTTAGCTTCTAATGCTAAAAGTAGACTTTGAAACAACCATGGTGATATAAATGCTCAAAACATCTACTATTTGCCTTTTAATAAATAATGGTGTCCAAATCTATGTTTTGTTTTCTATCAAGCTTAGGCTTTTCCAAGTACAATTTTAATTGTGACTTGATTCTAAGTTGCTGAAATTGTTGACTCTTAAACAAATCGAACTCCTTCATAAAATTTTTGTATTTGGTATATCGAAATAATATTATGGTAATGTCAAATATAAATAAAAACACGTAATAATTATAATTAATAAACCCTCTTACACCCATTTCATCAAATGTCTCTTATTCATTTCCACTACTTGTACCACGTGTCGTGAATGTATTAGATGTAGAACTAGAAGCATGGTGCACACTTTTCAAAAAGTAAGTACAACTTGTCTCAAATGATTCTTACCTCTTCTATATATGTCATAGGATTTAGCTTTTGAAAACAAAATTTCACAACTTGTAATTAGTAACATAGATCTAGTATTACTGCAAAAGACAGTATCATTCTGTAAGACTCCAAATACTTATCAAATTTCATTTTCATATTTCTTGTCATGGAACTTATCATATCATCTATTTGCATTTTCTTCGAAATAAGCAGTTGTATCTTTCACACCTTATAAAAATATAAATTTGTTGTTGGGTATAAAGATCCTGAGAAAAGTGTGAGATTGTTGTAAAATGATTTCAAAATCTAGATCTTTGTTCAACCCTAAGCTATTCTTCTTTTGATGGGCATGTTTTGAAATTTGTATCAATCAACTGCAACTAATAAAATGCACGATGGTGTGTTCTTTTTAGTTCAAGCATTGAGGCACATTCAAGCATGAGGTATGTTGAGTTCTATCTTGAGGGCACATCTTTTTGTTTTTGGTTTTTTTTATAGGATACACTTCAATGATAACTGAGAGATGCATTAGGCAAATTTTATCTTCCTCCATTCTTAACCTCTAACATACTTTACATTTTTTCATATATTAAAGATAGATTCCTTATTTGCTTTTAATCCTGACTGGACAATACGATTTAAGTTGTGTGCACCACAATGTACATGAAAGAATTTACTATCACATAACAATTTATCGGTTAGACAAAGATGACACTTCAAGACCTCTACTAGACCATCATTATACAAAACATTATCTAAGGCAAGGCTAAACACTCTTTTTTTTTTTTTGTCACGTCTCAATTCTCATGACCCGAAGGGTGAATAATTCAACATACAAACCATGCAATGAACTATACTCTGATCAGAGTAGTGTAATAATTTTAGATCAACATCCACACAATATAATAACATAATATAAACCAAGCCTTGGCTATTGCCAGATTATTATGCTCCAACATAACCTATGATAATATATAAATAGAGGTCCTGTGGCCTTTACAACTCAACCAAGTAAATCTATAAATTTTATAATATTACAATCCCAAATGAAAATTTAACTTAAGAAATTATAAATATAAAGTTTGTAACAGTTTATGCACTTCTAATCTCACCAAATGTTCATCTAGTTCTTAGGATCCGTTCTTGCAACAAATTTTATAGCGATGTGAGCACTAATCCACTTGTGCCCACAAAGTATTATAAAAGTATGTATAATATGTAAAGCAATAATGTAAAATAACACTAACATTTATGATTTAACAGTTCCCAACATAATCATGCTACATCATTAATCAAAAATCTAAATCCTCATACATAAGTATCATAATTCCATTATCAAAATAGACCTCATATAAAACACATGACATGATCAATGTCATAAATCTCATCATTTTATTCAATTATCATTTACTTATCTATGTTTCATTCTCATTTAGTTTACGAAATGTGGGCATAATCAATGTTATCATTAAAGGTTATGATTAGCCTTAATAAATGTCATCGTTGAAGGCACAATTAGTCACATCATATGTCATCGTTAAGGGCAGGATTAGTCACATCACTCGTCTTCGTTAAGGGTTATGATTAGCTACATGACATGTCATGTTGTAGGCTACTAAGTTATCGACATGAACACCAATCCCTATGCAAATTTCGGGTCCTTTAATCATAGGATAATCTCTGTGCCCTTCAGATTTTCTAGCCTCCACCATCCCTGTGTCTCAATATCATTCACATTTTCTTTTTATTACTTATCTATTCTATTTACAAGATTATATTCATATCACTATTGCATTCAATCATGTAACAAATAATATCATTGTAATAACTAATATAACAATCCTAATTTCATTCAACTAATATAACGATCCCAATTTTATTCAACTTTACAATAACAAGCAATCACTTTATTAAACATCACATGATCTGCATTTACAAGTTTACTATAACATAATGAGAAGCATATATTAAGAAAACATATCAAAAACTGAGAAATACATCATAAAAGATCTAAATTGAGAAACTGGAGCACCCGAAGTGCCCTTGTAAGGGACCCAGGCACCTGCATCAATGGTCGGGGTGCCCAGGGTGCCCCCTAGACCACTAGGGCACCCCTCTATAGGCAAGATCCAGTTTTGGCTATTTTTCTCATATTTTTCCCAAAAACTCGTTCTATGATCAATTTTTTATAGTTATAAACCTTTCTTGTCTAAGTTAGCAAGCTTACAACCAAGTGTGTTTACTAAAAAGACAATTTAGATAAGAAAATCCTAAGTTTATGCATTCTGGAGGGGTTCCGGTGCCCCTTAAGGGACTTAGGCGCTCTCATGATTCAACTAAGGCCATTTACCTTTTATTTTGATCCTAATTGCTATAGAAGTGACCATTTGTTGTCAAACACAGAGCCATCTCCATTTGTCAAATTTTGCATAAGAAGGACTCTCCTCTAGGCACCTTGGGTTCCCACCCTTCCCACAGGGGTGCCCTTCTACATCTCTCCATGCTAAAATGCCAACTTTTAGGTTTTTGGGTCCATTGATTACAAGAGTTTCACCAATTACATCCTTAATAACAATCATTACTTAAAATAACATATTATCACATCTGAAACTTGTTAAAAACTATAAATTTATATTAATGCAAAAATCTGAGATATTACATTTTGTTCAATGTCGCAGTGTTTCAATAGGTGAATAACCTTCTCAATCAAAATTGGACCATCATGTGTAGGCACCACATGACAAAAATTCAAGGTTTTTTTTTTAATAACACCTAATCTTCATCAATATAATCACTAGTAATGCTAACTATCCATTGGTTATAAGAGATGACCACAAATCTAATGTCAAGCATATCTTACTTGAGATAAAACTCAACATATGCTTCAATTTCTCTCTCTTTTTTTTTTTCCATGTACTTTTAATATATCTAACTTTGTGGTGTTCCTTGTGATGGATTTTTCACATGGATTCAAAAAATAATGCAAATTCCTAATGCCTTTATGTTCCACAAACATAAAAGGATGGTTATATCTAATTATTGTCGTTACTATTTTCTCACGATACATGTCTTGATCAAATACAAATGAACTGTAACACCCGGTACTTAAATTTGGTATATTTTTGTATTATTTTGGATAAATAATATTTTTTTATATTGAGTTTAAGTGGACTATTGAAATTTTATTGGGGTGAGTTTAGCCCAAAATGATATTGGGTTGGATAACATAGGCCGAAGGCCCAACCATTCTTTTCTTTCTTTTTTTCCCTGCTTTTACTTTTTGGCTGGGCTGGCCAGGGAAGAAACGAGAAGAGAAAGAAAATAGGAAAGAGAAAAGAGAGAAGGAAGAGAGAGAATGTGATACCCTCACCTTTGGTGTGCATGAGAAAGGGCTTACTTCAATTAGTGTAATGGAAGAAGGAAATAAGAATGGAAAGATGGAGGAGCTGGCCATACAAGGGAAATTGGCCTCAATTTTCACTTAACACATTTAATTTGGACCAAGCCATTTGTTTGTTGACCATTTGACTCCATGTAAGCATTTATATATATATATTAATATGAGAAGAAGCTAGTGGAAGAAGAAAGATGGCCGGGCAAGACTTGGCTTTCTAATGGTTTTGTTTTGCTCTCCAAGCTTAAGTCAATAATGCATTAAAACTTGCGGGGCCCTCTAGTAAATGCATGGGAGACTTTTGTGCTATAAGGTGGTAAATTTGTGGTGGGGAGGGCTCAACTGGCCAAGGAGTGTATAGATATAATTATATATGTCTATTGGTTGTTAAGATATTATTTTAGACTAAATGTTAAGAGGAGAGAGAGAGAGAGAGACCATTAGAGAAGCCACTACCCGACCATTGAAGCATTGAGAGAAACTTGGGAGAAAAATTGAGAGAAAGAGAAAGAAGGAGAAAGGAAATAAAAAGCAAGAAGAGAAGTGTGAGAGGAAAGCAAGAGGAATGAGAAGACAAAGTTTTTGAAGCTATTTTACTCTTGAAGTAGGAGGAACCATCTTGAAAGCCTTAAAGTGGTAGAAGAGATTGAAGCTTGAATTTGAGGTAGGGAAACTTCTCCTAATATAAATTTGAATTCTTCTTCTTCTCCTCTAAATCCTTGTAGTTGTGATAGAAAGCAAAGAGAAATATGATGTCTTGTAGAGAGCTAAACCAAAACTAGACATAGAAATGATCCTTGAGTTGATTTGCATGTGAAAGAGGGATGGGAAGAGAATGAAGGAAGTTACGAGAATTTTAGGTTAGATTGATCTTGAGAGATGTAAAATTTGTTATAAAATGGAAATTTGGTACCTAAGGATGAGTAAGAGTAGAGAAGGGGAGTGAAAACCAAAAGTTGAACAAGCCCGGAAAAAATCCTTCTCGGCAGGCGCATGCCTGTGAAACAGGCCGTGCGCCCGAGCTGTGTGTTGCCCAAAACAGGCCTCGGCGGACACCCTCCAGAAGAGCAGGGCGTGCGCCCACTTGGGTTTGGCACGGGCGCCCACCGCCCCTTGGTTGCTGAACCTAGTTTCGCCCTGCACCTTGTGTGTGAACTACTTACTTTACTCTTCAACATGTGTAACATCTAGAATGAACCCTTATGATTTATTTCACATTTGTGATATCTTGGTTATGATATGTTATTGATATATTGCATTTGACTTGAGATCATTAAAGGAAATGGGCTTGAGATGAAAATGTAAAGTGAATTCCATTGATTATGTTTACATGAATGATGCTTGAATTAAGATGAGATGCTAATGTTTGTAAAGACACTTGACTTATCTTGAGGAAAGACGAATGAGGATGTTCATGGGAGGCCTTGTGATAACGAAACACTAGATGTAACGTGTTACACGTGAACCTACATAACTTACAAACTTAATGGAAGATAATAAAACGAAATGATTGGTTGTTTGCCGGGGATTGTGGAGTACGAAAAGTAGGAATGAGGACTGATACCCTCGGGTCGAAAATCCTAGAACCTGCGCAGGGTTTGTGTTTCATACCAGTAGGTTAGTAGCCAACGAAATGAGGGCAGTGTATTGGTTTAGGCATACACTTAAAACACGCCCGTAAGGCCACGACGTCAGTCGGATAAGGATGCTGGTAAGGCCATGGCGTCGGCCGGATAAGGACGCCGAAATGGTACCCAATCCCCGATGATCTGTGATTATGTAAGGTGTAATGTATACTCAGACGAACAAGATAAAGGATTAATTAAAAATAATGGATATAATGCACCCTTTTGATATGAGACTTGAGTTGTGAAAATGCTTATATCTTGAATCATGATTTATATATTTCCATGCTATAAATGTTAAGTTCTCATTGTGGCATTGTATTATGACTACCACATGCATTCTTGTTATATTATGGGAAGTGTATCGTGGGCACACGCCGTCTGTGCTCACGTCCCTACAGATTTCTCTGCAGGACCCACACCAGGCGAGTAGGATGGACCCCGAGGGAATACACGCATATACTGTGCTAAAGTGAAGCTAGTTAACCATTGTAAATGTATTTTTGAGGGAAACACTGACATTTATATAATTTCTTTTTTCTTTTGATCTTGTAATGGCCATAAGGCCGAGACTTGTATAATATAATGGAAATTCATATAGTAGATGGTTATACGTTTCCATTAGTTCATGTGGAATGGATATATGATCTTGAATGTGACTGTATGGATGATATATACCTTGCATAGGGACTTTATTAGGTACACAATCGACCAGTTTTTAAGCCGTTATATAATCGATAGAATATTGTAGGTTCAATGCGTGGACGGTGCGTTTGTTTTGATCCGATGACTCGGTTGGCATGGTATGCATGTTTTACACTTACTCCCTAGGTCCCCGGACCCGGGGCATGACAGAGTGACTGTTCTGACAGTGGTTCAAATAGTAAAAAGAATGAGCACTTTGACTAGCCATTAGACTCTAACATGCACGAGACTTCACCTGTTGAGAGTTTAAATGATATGCCAACCAACACCACCACAAAACTTGAAACTCATCCCACCTTGGCAATTAACCCAGGTGACCTTAGAGAGTCGTGATACTAATTTTGAGAACATCAATGCTATAGGTTCAGAGGAGCAAACTGTTGAGCCAATTATTTTAGTTTCATCATATTCTACCACACCACTCACTAAGACTGCTTGATATATCTTTTCTTATTTGGGCTAGTACACATGATGACATAGTTGTTGAGACCCCTACATTTGAATGGGAATATGCTTCTAATTATGTTTGGGTTTCTACTTCAGTCCCACAAGACTGTCATGAAAGTAAATATTTTTTTTATCATCCTTTAAGAGTTAACAGACAGGCCTAAGAATAAAAGTGGTGCATACTTCTTCTCTGTTATCCTAATCCCAACAAATAATCTTATTGAGTGAACTAAACGTGTTTTGACCAAGATTGACTATAATAGTTACTCTATTTTGTTTTTTAAATGCAGTGAAAAGAAAAGAAAATTAATGAGATAAGTTATGAAAATTACATAGCGGTTTGGACACCTCGACAACCGATCCAGACTAGAGCAAAGACACGACTAGAGAATAAGGAGAAAGATAAAAAGCTAAACTTGAACCTTACTGGTGTTTGGACACCCTAGTCGAGTAGTCCGAACACTAGTGACCAACTTGCACGAAAATTTTTAGGTTTAGGATTTTGAGTTTCTTATATAAATATATTATTTTTAGCCATAAGAGGCACACTTTTCAATAAGATTTTTTCAGAATTTTAGAATATAGTTTAGTAAGTTTTAGGGTAGTTTTTGAATTGATTTTTCGTTTGATTGTTCATGGATTGCATTGTAACGTTGCTTCGGAGTACAGTACATAGTTTTATTTGATGCATTTTGTTTTGATTTCGTATTCTTTTACTGTTCACTATCTAATTATAGAAACTCTACTAGGCTAAGTATTGTTCTTGATTCAACCTATTAATGATGGGTGGATCTTTGTTTGAGTGTTAGATGTAAATAGATCCAAACATGCAATGTAAAATTTGTGTGTTAGGGTTCTTGTATTCTTAGATCTATTTTCTAATATTTTCAAAATCTTCAAAAACGTATGTACTTGATTATATTTTTTTGATGTCACTGATAACTACATATGAATATAACTTTCTTAATGTTTTGAAAATATGAGAAATAATTCTAGATTTGATAAAGTTTTCTTTTTCTTTTATTCTAGAATAATCATGAAAGTTATTGAACTTTTTGATTTTTGCACAAAAAGTTGAAAAGAGAAACTGTTAGAACGGTTTTTTCGGTTCGTTCCCACGGATTTATATCCGAATTATTGAAATTAGTTAAAAAATTTTGAAATTTATAAAAAAGTTATTGAGATTTGTAAAATATGTATTAGGGTTTGTAAAAAAAGTATTGGGATTTGTAAATATTTGCTAAAATATGAAGATATATATAGAAATTTATAGAAATTTTATGAAATACGAGATAAGAAAAATGTGTTAGAGAATTTTAGAGATTTTCAGAGGTTTTCAGAGATTTTTTTAATTTTTTAGCACACTAAATGGTGCTTTCATGAAATTTAGTTTATTTTATCTAATTTTGTTAAATCAATTTTATAAAAAAGTAAATATTTTGTTAAAAATAATTATTTTATTAAGATACAATTACTTACTGTAAAGAATTAAATTACCAAATATGTTTATTGCTTTTAACTTGAGATTGAAAAATAGAAATTGAAATTAAAAGTTAAAAACGAAAATTGTTAAATGATTACGCTTGAAAGGGTAATCATAAACTTTGATTTTCATGCTAATGCCGATAATTTATGTTTTAATATGTTTATTTAATTTAATTTTATTCATTTATATTAGTTTATTCATTTACATAGGTTTCAGTAGAAAGCCCACTGCAATATCTTGTTGGAATAAGATAGATGCATTGTTGACATGGAAGAAGTTTTAGAAATTAAAAGTAGTTTTCAGCAAAGTTGTAATAGACATATCAGGATTTTCAAAAAGGTATCATGGGTCAAAATTTGTGTTGATTTGGGCCTTAAAACAATGCTTAAAAATCAAGACTGGAAATCTAGACAAATCTTAATAGCGGCAGAATTTAGGGTATATCTTGAGTTTTTAAGGTCTAATTAAGGTGATTTAAAAACCTAACATCAAGAACACATTATGAGTTACAATTTTCATGAGAGTCTACGCCCAAAAGCGGTCTTCATTTACCCCTGTCACGCCCCGAGCCCCGGGGGACCCAGGGGGTGAGTGAAAGACATTCATAACATGCAAACATGGTCCCAACTATCAGAGCTAGCGCACCGGTTACGTGTTGGACCCACGACACAAAACTGCTATATAACGGCTCAAAAATGGACCATCGGGGAGTACTTAATAAGTCCCTGTGCAATTTATAAATCATTCATGCATTCACATTTGTAACTAGGTTCCCGCTTACATGATTCCATAAGATAGGAAAATATAAAGCCAACTCCACTAGTTGCATTTAATTGATACATGTTTTGGGCCTTAAGGCCATTACAAATCAAAAGTAAATAATTATTTACAATGCCAAATTTCTTGCAAAAATATATGTACAATCCACAAGGACTATCCATGCTTTAGCCAAAAGATGTGCTTCCCCCTTAAAGTCCTTCCTACTCGTCCTATGTGGGTCCTGCAGGGAAATCTGTAGGGACGTGAGCACATACCACTTGTGCCCACGATGTACTTCTCATAACAATAAAATGATGCATGTGGATATGACAATGCAAATATAATCATGAAAGCTCAACATAGTAATAGCATGCTAGCAGATATCACATGCACCGAGGTAATAACATATTTCTTATCTCAACACTGTATCAAGAAAATGCATTCTCTATGTTCTTTCTTTATCCCATTATCTTGTTCTTTATGTGATCACATTGCACGTAAACCATTCACACAATCATCGGGGTTTAGGTATCATTCCGACGTCCTTGTTACGGGCGACGTCGCGGCCCCCGACGTGCTTTAGGGTGGCAGCCCAGGGCGACGCTACGCCCGTGTGTATATCTAAACTACACAGCCCTCATTTTGTAGGC
>JAVXUM010000021.1:28066109-28078696 GCA_035590655.1 Pouteria glomerata
GCACTAGATCAAATAATTAATTTAAAATTTTATTAAAATTTTCATGAAGTCACTACATTTCATTCAATAATCAAATCAATTTTACCAAATATAGGTTATCACACTATCAATCAATTCGTAACCTTATTTACGTACGATTTATCTAAACTATTTATCTATCCTGTGAATTAGATTAATTTTCTTTTTTCTTTTATAAATCTGAATTTTATTCTCCTCTATTTAACTCTGTGTTTAGCTTTCATGAAACAGATATATATATATATATATTTTTTTTTCTTTTTTTTTTTCCTGTTTGAGGGATATGCCTCTTGTTTAATCATTTCAACAAATTTCATCTGGACTATCCAAAAATATTTAGTATTGGTTTGAGCAACAATACTAACTGCCAAACTTAAAAAAAAAAAAGTGGAAACTTGTTTCAGCAGCATTGCTCCTCCAAGAATGCTAACTCAAAGGCGTTTGCATACATGCAAAAATAAACCAGATCATTGTGTAATTAATACATAGTTGAACATAAAACCAGTACATAATTAATAGAACAATTAGGATTAAATCCATTGCTTATCTTGAAGTGCAACGATCTTGACAACAGATGAATCCCCAATCTTTTGAAAGACAACCACCTGGTCATTAGGTTTCAGTAACCCCACAGATTTACCATGTTTAAGGGCAAGTTTCAAGCCAGATTCTTCACTAGAATCACCTGATGTCACCTACAATTATGGATATAATCATAGAACAAAAACGTAAACTAGTCTGCATTCAGTAATTAATCGTCTGACGAAAAAAAAAAAAAAAGACAGTAACTTAAAAAGATGAATACGAAAGATGAACATTACTTCTTAAAGTCCAATCATGCTGATTGCTGAATCAATAGTATTAAACACTCCACTAACAATCGTTGAAATAAGATTAAAAAAAATTACCGAATTAGGACTGGCCAAAATAGGATAGATTCCTCTTACACCAAGCAACTGCCTAGCCTGCAAGATAAGGGAGACAAATGCCCGTTAAAGATCATGAAGTATTGGTTCCAGGGATATTAACTTCTCGGAGCAACTAAATGGCACACAACTTAGAGACGACCGTAGCAACCTGTGATGAACCAGTGAAAGTCCATTTCAATGAATTTGTCGTGAGACGAGGGATGATAATGGCAAAAACTGGCACTGATGGTCTATATTTTGCAATCAACCTGTGTACACAAATCATGTTTAGCCAATAGCTAGAGGGTAATAGTCTTTAGTTGGGATATCAATCGTAAATAGAGCACCTTGCTGCTCTGCCAGATGAAGTGAACACAACAATCATTGCAGCCTTGGCCTTAATAGCAACACGTACCTTCAAAATGAGAAAGAACTCATGTTGGTTGTTGTTTGACCAGAGCCATATGGAATACAATCCATTTATAATAGGAGATCATAATGACAGTTACCGCTGATGATGCAACAGATTCCGCATGAGACATTGGCTCTCCAACATATTTGACAATTGTCTTGAAATGAAGAGATTGATTATAAACACCTTCAGCCTACAAGAAGCACCTTTTCTGATTGCATTATGAAGAATGGAATATATTTAACATATATCTATATCCATATCTATATTATGTTGTATGTTTTTTTTTTTTTTATAGGAATCACATACTGAAATCGTTTAGATGCCAGTTGTAATTCATATTATAGATATTGTGATAATTTGTAGTACTAAAAGCAACAGGACATTAAATCTCATGTCAGGCATATACTTCTTTAGCAAAATTTCAGAGTTCAAATCTGTTAACCATGAAAAGTACATAAAAACTAACTTCTCCTGTGCAAGAGATAGATTACTGTTTGCGATGGGATAAGAATTCTGAATAAGACACCAAGTTGGATTGGAATAGTAACTCAACACAGCCCAGAGGTGGTGACATTGAGTTCAAATTCTTGTAATGAAGTTCTATCATGTAGCAATTTTTTTTTTCTTTTTCCTTTCAAAGCCTCCAAAAATTTTCTTCTAAGAATGTGCACTTGACATGTGGTTATAAATTAAAAGAAAAAAGAATCTTAATCCAAAAAAATTATACTCCCTCACTAATAACTTTTTATATTCATTTTATTCATCCTTCCATGGAATCCAATGGTCATATAATCAACAAGGCAATGTTTGACAAAACTACAAATTCCTTATATGAGGATGGACTGACATGGTGGATTTCATAACAATTGATCGATTTATTTATATTAAGAATCCTATGAGTGATATCTGCAAAAGAAAATGAGTGCTATCCCAGATTCTAGCTGCACAGCAATCTAGAGAGTGTAACATAAGAGTTACCAAGGAATAGCGTAAGCAGTAGATATGCTTTTCACTCCAATAGAAAACTGCCAGCAAATCATAGAAAAATAATGTAATGATGTTTTCAAAGATTATTGCTAATTGTCCATGAAACAATAACATCCATACATACACAGGGGTCGTGAACTTTCTATCATAATTGCAAGGGTCAGCTCTTGGAAATTTGGAAATTTTACTTTTAGCAATTTCCTTTCACACAAGGCTATAATTATAGAAAGAAAAATAAATATTTGCCTTGGAAGTGTTTCTTCTAAAGAAAATTGTTATTATTTATTTATTTATTTATTGGGCATGTTGTGTGCCCAAAAATGGACGCGCTATCCTCAAAATGCCCATTTGAATGACTGTTTAAATGAGATGTGACTGTTATATCAAAATAATGCTATCCAAAAATAAACAATTTCTTTTGTATGTTAAGATCGTCTTTTATTGTTCTGTAATCTTATGACAACTACATTAATTGTTATATGTGTAAGGTTTTATTGTGGCAAATCCATATAAAATCTTAAATTAAATATGAAAGATTTGAATGTTCCATAAACTGAAGAGAAGAGAAGATTTACATATTTCCTAAATTGAAAATTTTTCAAATTAGCAAGTTTTCAAAAGACCACAACTACAATATTGCAATCCAAATCTAATTAGGAGTGAAGAAGACTGCACAAATTAGGAAATACGCAGAAAATTCTAGTACGTTTCACATGGAGCGCGCGGCTGCGTCACATGGACGCTGGGATCCCACAGGATGCACAATGGTTCGAGCGGATTATTTTATGGAAGATTTTATTTCCGTTTTGGAAATTTATGTTTAGAAAATCTGTTTATTTGAGTCCTAATTAGAATAAGATTTTATAAGTCTATATATATGCACCCAAGTTTAATATATATACAAGAATTAAAAAAGAGGAGAAAGAGGCATATTATAGAGTCTTATAAGAGAGAGAATTTTTCCTTGTGAGCTTATAAGTCTTTCTCTTATTTTCTTTATTCTTTGTTGAGTCTGTTCACTTTTTAAGAAGTTAGAAAGTTGGTTTTCACTTGGTCTAGGTGTATCGTGAATTCGAACAAGTGCTTGAAAGAAGTCGTGCAAAGAGTCGTAAAGATTTCGAGTGAGTACTTGTAACCTAATTATATAGTGAAAACTGTTTTGAGGTTTTTTTCTTGGATACGATTTTTCCTCGTTAATTCTTGGTACCTTCATACTTTATTTTTTATTGTGTAGATTGGTTGATTGATTTGGGTGATTCGAAGAATTTTCAATATGCATCTCCATCAATACAAATTTTTGAGAATAGTTTCAAATATTTACAAACACAAAAAGTAGTTAACATTCTGTTTTATATGTCAAGATCATTTGTTCCTGTTATGCAACCTTGTAGCAACTATATTGACTGAAATTTTCACATTCGTGCCCATGTATCAATTATCATCTCCATTGATGAAAATTTTGAGCGCATTTTCCAATTATGTAAGCACACTAAGCAATGAACATAGACACTTACTTCAGCACATATTCTCCCCACAGTTCTTATTGCCTCAATTGGATATAGGCCCCGATGCGTTTCTGGTCCCAACAATATACCATCAGCTCCTTTTACAATAAAAACAAAAGAGAAAGGAAAAAGGTTTAATATTCAGGTTTTAAAAAAAATTGGTGATAATAATGTTCAAATGTGTTAAGTTTCAAACCAT
This sequence comes from Pouteria glomerata, assembly GCA_035590655.1. Taxonomy (NCBI): domain Eukaryota; kingdom Viridiplantae; phylum Streptophyta; class Magnoliopsida; order Ericales; family Sapotaceae; genus Pouteria; species Pouteria glomerata. The sequence continues at coordinate 28,070,142 of JAVXUM010000021.1, forward strand.
CAAGAACAGCATTAGCAACATCTGTTGCCTCTGCACGAGTTGGTCGTAGATTTGCCGTCATACTATCCACCACCCGAGTAATTATGGCAGGTTTTCCAACCATGTTACACTTAAATATGGCAGACTTCTGAAACAAGAAAACCTACAATAGAGGCACACCATTAATCAATCATCATTAGGAAGGTTCAGGGAAAAAGAATATAGAAAGATCTTGTACAGACCAAGAGATCTGCAAGTTATAATATTTTTTTGCATCATTGCTGTGTCCTTTGGCAAGAAATATTCCCAAAAATAACTCAAGCTAGTGTTTGTAATATACAATATAGCCGTTCAGTTGGCATTTTAAATTGTATTAAACAATTAAAAGATTGCAAATCTATGCTGTTTGGGGTGGGTGAGTGCATGCGTGTGTGTGTGAGAGAGAGAGAGAGAGAGATGGTAAAGTGAGATGAAAAACAATAAAAAGATGTCACAGTTTTGCAAGGTTCTGTCATTTATTTTTCAGTTTCCCTCCAACGTCTATTAGAAGATTGTCATGCACGTGAAATTTTTGTGTACTATTGCCTTCTTCCATAAGAAGACGTTTCAGTTGTTACCGAACACATGATTAAGAACCATTAATAAGGAAATTATTAGAGACTAAGAACTTTTGACGGTTAATAACTTTTGACGGTTAATAGTCATAATTCCACTTGATACACAACCTTTTCTGGGGGTAAGTCAACTCCTAAATTCCCTCGAGAAAGGATAATGCCATCTGCTTCCTGGAGGATCTCATCAAAATGTCTCAATCCCTGCCAAGATAAAGGGCAATATATATACTATCAGTTTAGCCAGCCAAGATTAAAACACTGCAGTCATAGTAATAACTATGACAAAGTGGGCCTACCATTTCCTTCAGCAATTTAACTCTAATGTTAGTGCTATCTTACCTCCACAGTCTCAATTTTGGCAAGAATTTGAGTTTCGTAAAGATCATTAGCTTTAATGAAAGCTCTAAGCTGTTGAAAATAGCAAACATCAGATTAGCGCTTGATATATATCGAATCAACAAAAAAAAAAAAAAAAAGTATTATCATTATTTGAAAACTCAAAAACACAGAAATTCTTATGCATATATTTTTTTTTTTTTTTTGTGACCCGGAACCCACACTGGTTTATTGCAGACCTCAACGGTCCGTGTAGCCGGTGGATAAACCGGGGGGAGAGCGGTCTGACCCAAGACTTTCCCCAAATTAGTCACGGTGCTTCCAGTACGATTCAAACCCTCGTCATCCCGGGTTTACGGTTTTAGCGAGCATCCTTTTGACCACAGGGCTACACCGTGGGGTCAATTCTTATGCATGTTGCTCACTCCCAACAAAATGAACAATTCCTCAATCAAGGTAATAATAAATATTTGACTTGACAAATAGCAGGCATCTGGAGGGAAAGAGCACTTCCTTTCAATGGATGTATCAAAGTAGGAAAAGATAAGGTTATCATGATCTCATATTTGTGTTCAACCCATCATCATGTGATATTTGACAGTACTTTTAGTTCACTAGCGGCACTTGGACAAGAGAGTGAAGCCTATCCTTTTCTATTGGAACTAGAGTCAACAAACGTATCAAATGTAGCTGCCAGAGAGTTTCTCCCATTAGCTATTACATGATCAATGTTGGAGGCCACTTGATCTATGAAAACATACAAGTAATAGGTCATTCACTATTGAAGCTTATCGTATTCTTAAAAGTATGTAATCAGATTGCGGACTTTATCTTTTAGTATACCTTTTTTATTTATGCTGAGGTTGGGCAATGTGGAGCTTGATAATACTATACACTTTCCCCATGTGTCATGAGAGGTGTTTTGGTGATTTCACACTTAACTTGTGGCTCTAGTTTTTGGTATATAATGAAAAATAGGTTAGCCGCATATATAAGAGACTAAGTAAGCTATCACCGAGGCACGGTGAAATACTCTTGTCCCCCCCCTCACCTAGGTGGAGGAAGTACTATATATGTTTGATTCGACATCTTCATGGTACAACATGTTTTAAAGCTGTATGAGCAAAGTATTCCATTAGACCCTCTAGGAAGTTCTTGCACTACACCAAACCAAGCTTAAAGTGGACAATCTTAAACCATGGGGATATAAGTCGTTACAAGTACCCTCAGTCTCATAAGCTGCTTTTGCTTGAAATGACAACGATATTTTCATTTTTTAATCCCCATCCCATGGTTATACACCAGTTATAAATGTATGGCCACTGAAAGCAATGTGTACAATTTAAGATGATAATAATCTTAATTTTAGCATGAAATTTCTCAATAACATATATACCATGGAGAAACTTTATTAAGCCATCACTAGACCCATTAACATTAAGAAATGATGCCAAAAGCCTAAGAACAATCATAGGGTCAAGAATAATAAAAACAAGGAAAATGGAACTGACCTCTCGAACATCTTCCACATGTCGTGTATATGAAAGTGAAATGAAGTCAACTTTGTTGCGGGATCCCCAGTTCAATATGGTCTATAATGCTTAAAAATTTGAGAGTGAGTGATTACAACTTTGTTACGTGTATATGAAAGAGAAATGAAAAAATTTAGTTAGTTTTCTTTCGATTTATCTCCAATTTTATTGACGCTGATATTTCACATTATAACATAATCCTTTCTTCTTTTACAAAATCCATCTAAACATATGCATTTAGGCCACTTTTTCTCTATGAAAATATTTTTTAGCTAACCTTAATATCATGGAGAATGGTTGGCCTTTATAGTTTTTCTATAAAACTTCTTTAGCTTCACAGTAGACATTGAAGGAAAAACAACAAAAGCTTTAATCCACATAACACATCCTGCTTGAATTTTTTTGGCAACTATATCTTCAACCTCTACCTTCCTATAAAGAAGTCTAAGAGGAAAACATTTCATCCCTTTGTATTCTTAACCTTTCTTCTTTTTATCAAATATTATTGAAGTATTAAACATATTCTTTGCCAATTCATTTTGTCATTATCTATTATATTGTGGCTCAACAGACAAGTTTAATCACTCAAAACTCCAATATAAAGCCTTAATTAGTTATTGCCAGTTTTACAATTCTCTATACTTAACAACTCCCTAGGAACAAGATGAGCTTGAATCAAATAAGGAGATTTTAGAAAATGCAGCATTACCTGCTTATCAGTGTCAGTTAAAGTGGGCAAATGGATATGGACTTGGGAAAGATGCATAGTAAAGATAAAGCCTACAAGGGTTGCACTATTCTTCACTAGACATATTATATCTGGGCCCCTGGTCTCTAAAACCTGTATGAGAGTCAACAAAACTAGCAAATCAAAGTAAGCCCCTAAAGCAGACTTCAATAAGTAAGTGTGGAGAAATGTCATCCGTAGTTTTCACCTCCAGCCATACAGAGGTGGCTTCAATTCCTGTGGAGAGATACTGCCCCACAAAAATAGTGTCCCCCATTTTTACGCCCTGGAATTCAAACACAGAAAAATTTACAAATTAAATGGCATATAATTATAGAAATATGGATACTGCAAATTTTTTCATGCTACAGTACAGTAGATTTTTTATTAAGCCAAATGCCAGAATGCGTGGCCTTTTATTTTGAAGAGAAGGGCATTATGAATTATGTCATTCAAACCATGCAATTTTGGAAAATGAATCAAGTTCTCAACAAAAAGGAGTGGGGAGATGTGTGCAATTCATCAGTATTCCATTTGGATCAAACCTTTTTCCCTAGTTGTAGGAACCAAAACTCTTTAACATCACTAATTTCAACAAAATAGTCAAGGGTTTCAAAATAAGTTTAAACAAGACAAAATTTTCAATCCACTATACTTAACTCATGAGTCATGCTTGAGCAATGATTCTACTCCATTATATTACTTTATAGCCAACCCCTTTCCCCCAACACACACACACACAAAAGGAATTGAGTTAGAATACAAGATAAAAAAAATTAAAGCATACCTTTGCAACATCAGTATAATTTATAGGTAGGAAGTCTACAGACGGTTCTCTAGTAACATCGGGAGTAATAGTCACATGATTGTTAGCCTTCAACTCTATCGGGTTCCCAGTCTTATTGCACACCTGAAGTGCTGGACCCATCGTGTCTAGCATAACCTGTGCAATCAATCGATTAAAGGCAAAATATTAAAGAACAAAATAGACCACAAAATATAGCCTAACAATAAGAATGGAAGCTCAAGGTTGAAAACAATTTTACAAATATAGAAATAGGTTAAGTCCATAGTCAGTATATTTTCTAAGTCTTCATGATTTCATGCCTTACGTTTTTTGAAAATAACTGAATTGGCACATCCATATCATGTCAATGTCTGTACTTCTTAGGGGCTAAGTTAAATTTTCATTTTTTTTTTCATTATTAATTTTTTTCTCTTTTTTTTAGGGGGGTGGGGCCGGTAGTCCCAAGAACACATCAAACTTCTACTTGATGTAGGACCAAGAAGGAGAAAGAGATATAGAGACAATAAATGGAGAAGAACATAGAAAATAAGAGGGATAGAGGAAGAGAGAAATTAGGCAAGAGATAGAAGAAAAAAGAATAGAACTAGAGATGAAAGAAGATATAAGGGGAGCCGAGATAAAAGAAAGGGAAAGTTAATTTTATTCAAATTATCTTCAAAGCTACCAAACCGTTACATCCTTTAGCCTTCATATAGGTAGACTCTAAAACAAGCAAATAAAAGTCAAATCTAATCCTTACTTAAACTAGCCCTAAACCAACATCCCTAAAAATCAAATCCTCTCCCTGCTTAAAATAAATATCAATAAAACCCTTAAAAATCTCAATAAAATCCCCCAAATATTAAACACCAAGAAAAAGAATCTTCCCAAGAACTTGCTTCCGTTTTGCATTACCACCACAGTTTGACTTACTTTAGAGAAACGAGTTTTAGATATCAGTGTAACAGAAAAACTATGGAAGTTTTCTTAATTAAGTGGAGTTGACCACAATTTAATACTTACAGCACACAACCTCTTCACATTTCTCATAGCCATCCTCAAATTTTCCAATGTTTCCTGGTGATATTTGTCATCTAACCAAGAAAAATCAAAACGTGCCACTGGAAAACAGAAAAAGTAAAATTCAATATAGCACATCATAATGCTTCTCACAGTGTAAAATGCATGTTGAGATCCATTGATGAATTACCTGACATTCCTACCTCAAGACATGCCTCAATTACCTCAATTGACCTTGAATTTGGTCCAAGGGTCCCAACTATTTTGGTCAGTGATGGTATAAATCTCTGTAAATTTCCAAGAACAATATTAATCAAACAGTCTAGTAGGGGGGGGGATAATTTAAAAATCTCAAACCCAAGCAGGATCACTGAAATAGTAAAAGCAAGGAATGTGTCTTTGATAGCAGACTGACAGCTCTTGACCATTGTGATCAATTATTAATTTTGGTCAACACCTGAGTTGTGTTTTTAGACATTTGCAAAATGAATTATGAAGAAACCAAAATTTTAATTGAATGCAGACTGAGTCCTTTTTTTTTTTTTTCAATTAATTTCACTCAGAAACCGACTCATGCTTTTGACTATCAAATAAGAACTATGATGAAAAACATCCGGGAATAGAGATTGTCAGGTTATTTATTAGCGAGTATTTTGTTTATTATCAGTTGATTAGGTTAACATTTGGTACGAGTCTGATAATCAGTATATCCAACTTCATTTGTTTGCAATGGGTGTTGACCTGATGTTTCACGAGTGTGTGTGGATTTAATTCAAGCCCAGAAAAATAAGCAGTGCTGTTCAGAATTTTAATTGAAGTTGATCAGACCCTACATTTCCAACCATTAATTCTAGTAAAACCAATTGTTTTGAGAGGCAACCCATGCACAACTGGATTTTCTAATAAATATGTCTCCAATTAGGGGTGAGCATTCATTTTTGGCTTGACTTTTGTCAAAAATTGAACCACGTCCAAATTTTTTGGTTAAGAGAACCGAACAAAACTGAATTTATATCTAGTTCAGTTTAGGGTTTGTACATATTAATGTAAATTTATTAAAAATGTAAATATATTAATATAAATTTAAGTTATTAACAATGTTTACTATATTACAATATAAATTTTGGTTTTTGGTTTTAACCGAAATTTAAGCAAAAATTTAACCAAATGGAAAATCGAAATTTGAAGAAAAAAAAAGAATCAACCAAATTAGCCAACGAGCCAAATGAAACGAACCAAACTTATTTGATTTAGTTTGAATTTTCGGCTTCAGTTCGATTTTGGTCATCCCTGCCTCCAAAACAAGTCATCTCTAACATAATAACTTCACCAAGATCAACCGGAAAACGTCCCCCAACAACTTGTGCTTTGGGTTTTTTTGAAAGGCCCCAAAAGGGTTTTGCAGATCAGATTGAACTTCAGTTGATCAAATTTTCACAATAAGATATCGAATTAGATAACAAAAAATTGGGGAAATTTTCTATCCAATGTTTGGGTGCCAGCCTCCAAGATTTAACTACTATATTTGCTCTGTAGCCTCTCTCCATCAATTGCAATTATTTGTATAACAATCAGCTGCTTCAACTATGAACTTATAATTTAAACTTTTATCCATTCAGTTGTTAATAAATTTTAGAAACATCAAATAGAACTGAGCCTTAGAATCTTAGATATTTTATCGTCTGGAAATTGGAAATCACTAAAACAAGAACTTCCAACACAGTTAACCCAATTCAATTATGCAGCTTCCTTACCCAGATAAAATGAAAAAAGAGGGGGTTTAAAAATCTTGTATTGCTTCTCTTTTGCTCAATTTTCTCGCAGACCAAACACCATGGTAAGTGAAATATATAGAAGCGTGAGAGAGAGAGAGAGAGAGAGAGAGAGAGAGAGAGAGAGAGCTTACGGGTTTGGAGGGAGTAAGAACAGAGGCCAACCGGAGAGCCCCTTCAACCGCCATTTGACCTCCTTGCATTGCTTACAGAAGAATGGAGAGAGAGTGTGTGTGCGCGCGCGTGCGTGTGTGTGAAGTTTGGTTGTTTGGTAGGATGTTTTGGCGGGTAAATAAGAGTGTGTGTGATGGGCCACGAGGTAGTTGGCAGACAAAAGTTAAAATTACCAAAGAGGCCTTCCCTCTGTCCATCTTTTTGGTAGGTGCTACCTTCCAAGTTCCCAACTTTTTTTTTTTTAATTTTATTTTTTTAGAGAAAACGTATTTAAGAAATTCAATCGTAATTTATGTTATGAGCGTAATTTACTTGAGTTTATTTGTAAAATGTTCATATACATATTTTTTTAACAAAAATTTACATTTAATGTCATATGAGTTTACCTGCTTCTATATTATTGCATAAAAAAATTTTAAAATTTCCGTTAAATTATGTGTTAAAATTATTAGTATTATGCTGACAAACTAGTAAAAGAATGTTTGAGCAAAGCATTCTGATGGCTCAAGATGCCTAAGTATTCGTTATTTGGATTAATTTCTAAAATATATTTTTTTTATTTTCTTATTCCAAACTAATTGGGTGTGTCTTTATCAAAATTTGTTTATTTATGAATAACAATTATGTTTAAAATAGCTAACTAAAAGAGTAGTTTTGTAATCTCATTTGCTAGAAAAAAAATAAAATAAAGAATAAGAGATAATTTGTGAAGTATAAATAAACTTATTCATAATTGTAGTGTGTGTTTGTAGTAATAAAAATTGAGATAAAATAAAATAAATTATAAATGATTAAGTTAAAAAAAATTATTAAAAATTGGTATAAATGATTTCATGCGAGGGAGTTGTCCAAAATTTTCACTTGAAAACATGAATTCTCCGAATAAATCAGCTGAAAAATTATTTTACCTCGTTATTCTGGAAAACGTGTTGAAACTACAAATTGTCATTTGTAATAATGTATTTAAGGTGTGAAAAATTAATATTTTAATCCAATACCAAATCGTCAATTTGAACGGAGGATTCAAATGTTGCCATTCTTTACGATGTAACATTCCATCTCGCAAGGCTGAGGGACTCACAAACCGGAGAAATATAGTATTTTCAAATATGACTTCTCTTACAAATACATTGTTTCCAAGGATGATTTTAAGATTTAGTTTGGGAAAAAAATGATTAGTTTTTTTTTATAATTTTTTTTGTTTAAGAAGAAAAAAATTAATTTTTTAATAATTAATTTTTTAATTTTTTGTTAATTTGATAATTTTATTTTTTATAATTTAAAAAATTAAAATATAAAAAAATAAATTTAATTATTTAAAAAATAAAAAATTAAATAACCGATAATTAAGCAGCTAAGAGATGCCAACCAAATCCTAATTATACGCTGCTCCCGTCAAATCCACATGGTTTACTGCCAGTTTTTTTTTTTTTTTTAAAAAAAGGAAGCCAATTTCATTTTACCGCTATCCAGACAAAAATACAAAACGACAAGAAACTGCTTCCCACGGGGATTTGGACCACATGTAGAACAGGAGCACGAAATAAAAAATCTCCAATGCATCAATAAAAGCCAGCCTTTAGGCCTTACGTAAAGCCGAAGTCACAGTCTGTC
>JAVXUM010000021.1:28087349-28099133 GCA_035590655.1 Pouteria glomerata
CAGAGTGCTTGAATGTGAAATTTGATACCAAAGTCATATCTGAAAGAGTCCGGCATGTATTTTTAGAAGAAGATTTTTGGGGGAAAGAATTTCCTGAACCTTCTCTTAAAGCAAGAAATTTGCGGTCCCTTTCTTGTTCATTCAAAGTCGCATCAATTGGAAAATCCTTTGTTGAGACCATTATATGGAATTTTGGGCACTTGCGTGTGTTGGTATTGAATTCATTAGAGCTGGTGGAGTTGCCAAGATCCATCGGCCATTTAAAGCAGTTAAGGTATCTCAGCCTCAGTCACAGTCGTAACATTAGAGTTCTTCCCAGCTCGATATGTAGGCTCTTGAATCTGCAGACATTGAATCTCATTAACTGTGAGCAACTTCAGGGTTTGCCCAAGGACAGTGGGAAGTTGGTTAACCTCAAAACCTTATATTTAACTTCAAAACAGATGTTTTTGCCAAATAAGTATCTTCAAAGCCTGGATTCTCTTCAATATTTGTTGCTCTACAAATGTGATCACCTAACATCACTGCCCAAAGAATTGACAACCTTCACATCTCTTCGAGTATTGCGTATTTATGAATGTCCAAGCATAACTTCTCTTCCTAGCAGTATAAAACATCTGACTGCTCTCGAGAAGTTGTGGATTTGGGATTGTGAAGAGCTTGATTTGTTGGAGGGTGAAGGCTTGGAAGGCCTAACCAGCCTACGGTCTCTGCTTCTAATGGGGCTCCCTAAGTTGGTTAATCTACCCGAAGGACTTAAAGAGACTGCAGCAAATAGTCTCCAGTATTTACGTATTGCTAATTGTCCAGGCTTGAGAACATTGCCAGAGTGGCTGCAAAACTGCACATCACTTTTAAGGCTATACATCGAGGATTGTCCTAATTTGTCATATTTACCGGAAGGAGTGCACCGCCTTGGTGCAAAAGTGCACATCAATGGGTGTCCGAAATTGAATGGACGAAATTGATGGAAGGCAGGTGAGTATTTGCTGAAAATACCATTTCTTGTTATTGATTTCTAAATTTGGATAATTGGAGTTAAAAGTATCATCTATGTGCGATTATCTGCTTGTTTCACTTCATATATCTGTGATTGTCTTCCTTAAACATTTAAGTGGGATAAATTTCTTGTTAAAACCTAGAGCCAAATCTATAGTCTATAATGGCTTTACAAATCTCACCATCCATAGTATTACAGAGTCACCAACTAGTGCAGTTTCTTATGATTTAAAATATAGCATAATTATAATTTTAAACTGCTTAAATCCATTATCAAATCCCTATTTAAACCAACATATTATATTTGATCAGTTCTCTTTACATATTTAAAATCTAATCCCTTGATTTTAAATTCATAAATACAAACGCAGCCTAATTGTATCACGTGCATTTCTTATTCAATTGCATTCCAAGACTATGACTATCTTCCGCATTTTCAGGCTAAACTCAAGAAGGATGGTGGAAGATGATCACTTGCTAGAGTTTCTCTTTCTGCCACTGCAGCACTCAAGATAGTTGCCGTCTAAAGCAAACAACCAAGACAACAGTTGATGAGTCTTTTATTAATCTATCACCTCTTTCAAATTCTCTCTGATATTTCCACCATGTATTAGCGGCTATGAAATTACAAAGAAAGGTTCTGTCTGAGGGTAACTCTCGAACTTGCTCTCCCGGCTCTATTGTTACTGTCTTCACCCTTGGAAGTATTTACCCCATAGGAAAAGTAGAAGAGTACTGGTTAGAATTACGGAGACTTCAATGTTGGTTGTATCTTTAATGTTGTTTATTGTTTATAGTTGTCATTAGGCAATTATGTGATTGTTGGCATCATTAGTAGGTATTAAGCAAAGGTTATAAGTTGGCTGGTTGGTATCCATGGATGAAACTCTACTCTGACAGTGGATGGCAATGCTCCCACGGGCCACGATTGTGAGAATTATTGTAAATGTCTTATATTTTATAGTTAAAAATTTTTAAATATAAGTAATTGGCTTCCTTCTCTGTCCGTTTGGAGTGTTAAAAAAATAAATAAATAAAGAAAAATAAAAGTTAACAAAAGTGAAATTTTTTATAATTTGGAGTATAAAAAATTATTTTGAAATGATAGTTGGATGTTTATATTTGATTTGATATAAAGTTGTTAAAAATTATATAAAATAGTATGTAATAAAATTTTAATGGAAAACTTTAAAAACTTTTGGAGTTTTGTAAAACTTTTTAATATAAATATAATCTAATTTTTCAAAAATTTACTAAAATCTGTTGAAATATACTATAATGGTTTGTTTTAACGGATTTTGATAAATTTTTTTAAAATATTAAATTTTTTAGAGTTTGAAAAAATTGAAATTTTTAAAATTTTTTAAAATTTCTTGAACTTAGTGAGAGCTCCAAATGGCTCAAAGTTTTTTGCGGTTTTTATTTTTTATTTTATGTTTTTTGGGTATGTTTAAGCATTTTGTGACCTCTCATCTGGACATTTTTGATTCCCTCCCTAGCTGATCATCAAATCCCTCGAGTTACTTGGTCCAGTAATTTCTATTGGTTAAAATGTGCACTTGGAAGTAGTAATTCAACCCTGGAAGCTGTCTAGCGCTCAACACATCGGTTCTGAATAATCTCGCTCTCTTTAAATTTGTCTACTTTCTCAGTCATTTTATTTTACTTTTTACAGTTGGAAGTAATTAAGATTACTAATCATGAAAGAAGAATGCGAGGTCAGGATTTCATTAGTGTGGGACATACAATGTTTGACCTTTCTTTTTCAAGAGTTGGTACTTGTGTCAAGTGGATCCTTAACGATGGAGGCTAAAATGTTTGGGTGGTTTTTCTTGGACATTCATAATTTTGGTGTACAAGTTATAATTTTTATATGCTTATATTAATTAAATATAATAGAAATAAATGTAATATAATAATAACTAAAATTATAAATCATAAATTTCATAAATTAAAAGTCAAAAAACAAGTCGCATAATAATCACATTCTATCCAAAATAATAGTAAGTTATATTCCACAGTATAAGAAAAAAAAATTAAAAAATCTAATACACTAAAATCCAACATGTGTCAACATGCACCTGTCGTGTTGTCATGCGTCCGAATCCCTTGTGAGTCCTAAAAAACAATACCCTTGATGAGAAGTCCATGTTTCCTTAACCTCAAACATAACCTGTTTAGCAAAACTCCATGATAAGTTTCAGAGTTAAATCTAAATAATGTACCTTAAAGTTACTAGTCGAATTGAGTCCCAAAACTGAGTGTGTGGCACTCAAGATTTCTCAGGTTCAACTGCACAATAGCCAGGAAAACGTGTTGAGGCATGCGTGTATTGATATCATCAATCAAAACCTTGCAATCACATTTTAGACATCCAAGAGAAAAAAATTGAGTAACGAATAAGAATAAATCCAATGTCAGTTCAAAAACAGAATGGATTAAAGAACTGGAGTTCTGAAAGTTAGATGACCAGGAGACTTCATTTGGCTTATTATAACAAATCTTTAGGGCAGGAAACTTCATTTGGCTTATTATAACAAATCTTTAGGGTGTGAGTTCCAATTCTACCGCTGTATGAATTTGCGACTTAGTACCACACGTATTGACGGGTCAATGCACGTGGCACTAACCAAGCGAGATTTCCTATAATGGTTGGCCTCACAGGAATCCTCCTATAATGGTTGGCCTCACAGGAATCCATCTAGTAGGTCAGACTCTGTTGAATTGTTTTCAAATCGTAAAAGATGAAACTAATTTCCCAAACGGAGGATACAATTTTTAGTAAGAGACTATGTACATCATGGTAAGATACCTTCTTCGGGAAAAAATCTTACCCTTCTCTTTCACCACTAAACTCTTGATGCCATCTAAACTAAGCTAGTTGGCCATTTCTTTTATACTCCCATTGCTCTTTGTTATGGATTTAAAAAAAAAAATGGAATTTTAAACAAGAATTTGGCATTGTAAAATCTAGAAAAATTTAAATATAGACAGTTTTAGCTTTTCAAGTAGATAAACTTATTCTAAAGTTCTATCTTATGACCTCTAGATTGCAATAGAACAATTTTATCGCTGATTCAAGATTACTTTTTAGAAAACAAACTCATAATTCTATGAACTCCTAATTATTCAAACTAACAAAGGTGCAAGACCGCCTTTCCACTTTTTGAAATCTCAATCACGTGATAACACTTTAAGGAGTCCAAACCAAGTCAAGAAATTAATCTTTATCTCATGCGAAGATGAAGCCACTAGTCCTCCAATAAATTTCTCATAAGCCATTCGCACAAGATGAACAATTGGTTTCTTTTCCAATTTGTAAGGAATTGTAAGAGACCTTATTAAATAAATAGAAATTGTTTATCAGCTTAGAAGTACGGAGGAAAACACACAAAAAAGGTTGAGAGTACCCTTTTTATGGCTTAAAATACAACTAATTATAACCGAACTGTATTGCTTTTGGTTTAATCAGTCAAAAGACTGTCATCTTTCCAAGGAGGAATATCCTCAAGCAACAGTTTCTTTTATTGGAATTAAAGTTTATTTTAAATTGAGCCCATACCCAGACACAAAATCACCCACATTTGCATCAGAAGTTTATCTAGTTCATAATTACTTTTAATTTTCTGCTGACCGACAAGATAAAAAAAAAAAAAAAACTTACCATCACAGCAATTCCTGTCTCGCCAAATCTTGGAATGCATACAAGTCTTACCACCTGCCCCTCTGATCCTGTAACAAAAGGGTTACCATTAATATATTGTTCAGTAAAGGGTTAGAGGAAATAGCACTTCAGCTGACAAATGTGGAGAAGTACCATCCATTAGGCGAGTCTCATATTTATCCTGATTCCCAACGAAGTAAATGTGAGGGCAACTCTCAATGAAGAAAGGATCCCTATCAGTGAAGGGATAACACCCTATAAAGTACCAATAAAATGATTATTAGCTTAATTAGACAATAAAAGTAATGCAGAACTTCCATGGGAATCATGCCCAATCATTTATGTTTTCCAATTATATATTTTTTTCCAGTAAAGATAGTTTGTGCTGCCTCCTCATGACATTAACGTGCATCCAATTAGGAAGCTGTTTGGCCAATAAAGAAAATAATTGAACTTATAGCAGGATATATAACAATTTTTACCCAGGGTATTTGGTGCTGTTGGTGCTAGATGTCTCCACCTCATCGTCCGCTCCATAAATTCCAGTTTATCTTTTGCCTCTGAATATTTCTCAAGATCATCAATGTTTTGACCTGATGTTCCAAGAAAACTGAATACAAGAAAATCATCATTTTGCCATATCAACTGATTCCTGGAAACACTAAATTTTACATAATATATCTTACCTAACATTGTCGAGAACAAAAGAATGAGGATTAGGACAAGACCTAAAGGTGTTATAAGCTGATGACCCAGGGAAAAGGCATCTATGCAAAGGCTGAAAACTAAGATATGTTAAGAGACAAATATATTGTGGCACAATAAATAAACCAACTAGATGCAAACATAAAGGTTGCAAAAGAAACCTGCTGTGGTAATGAGAAATTTGCAGGATCATTAGGTCCTGGCATTATATCCAAAGGTACACTGGCCGCAATCTTCACGTAAGAATAAATGTTAGACATCTTGACTTCACACTAACATCAGTTCTCCAATTAACTAACCTAAGTACCTGAGTCAACAAGATGTCCAGTTCTTTGATGGGCTCAGACAATGTAGACTGATCTTTCAAAGCCAAATTCTGCCAAAAGAAATGCTGATAGTGATTTTTGTACAGAAAGATGATAAACTCCTCATATTTGAAATAAGAGAATTAACTTTTGAATACTTAAACCCATGGTGTTGGGCTGTGTTTACCTGGAAAAAAAAAAAAAAAGAACTTGTACATTCCTAATTTTCTCGGATACAAAAATTATAGTACTGATAGGTTGGCTTGGAGTAAGTCAGGATCTGGGAGAAGAGATTACAGAGGGAAGGCACGTTGAAGCTGCATTTTCTGTAGAACGAGACTGGAAAGTTGGTGGAAGTAGTGGACAAGGTGGCAACGGCAATAATGGCGGTAATGACCATATGGTGCTAAAACTGCACCTTAAGGTGTGTGCATGTCATAATTGGCAAATAATTCTGTTGACAATTTTTGAAGATGGCAATGGCAGTAAAGGTAACATGTTGATGGTAAATGATAATGGTAGCATTATCATCTTGTTGAAAGTGAAGGCAAAGGTAGCAATCGTTTGATTCATGATCCAAGCTGCTACTGGATGACTGCTGAATGTATCAGGATGGTAACGAGTTGATCAATGTGGGGGTGATCATGGTGATTATGTAAAAGGCACTTCAATCACTTGTTGAAAAAACCTGAAGCCGGTAAAGTCAATCCTAGGAAACTACCCGCGCATAAAAAATTAGAGAACCGTCAGGATTAGAAAATTTATTTTTTTTTTTCCCACAATCTTTTTTTTCTTCTTATAATAAATAGACTGAAATACAACTCCCCCCCCCCCCCCAAAAAAAATAAAAATAAAAAATCAAAGTTCTAATCCTTAATGTTTGATTTGAAGGAATCCACAAATATTTGACACTATCTTTTACAAATATCACAATATTACTGGCAATAAACTCCAGAAAATAACAATGACCAGCCCGCAACTTTTTAATGGTAACGCTAGTAACCACCCATGAGGGCATAACAATAAAAAAACATATAGTTTGGAGAGAAGAATGGCATATTATCATCTGAACTCATGCATGACATAGATGACAAGACCTTCATAGAGAGATGACTTCCATATTGAGAAGAAAATCCTTGAGAAAGCTAATCGGAAGAGGAAATGGAAAAAAAAAATGTGCTACCTGACCGTTAAGAAGTTCACGAGAAATTTCAACAGAGTTACCAGCAATTACAACTTGAACTATTGAGGCTGCAATACTTTGTTCCTGCCCAATCAAGAAACTTGTAAAGTAAGAAAGACAAGACGGATCATCCCATATCAGTAGGAGTAGGACAATTATCTGAAATAAATGTATCAACAAAAAGCATGAACCTTTTCATCTCCTAGATGTCCTGTTACGTGATCAACAAGAAGCTGGAACTGAAGAGGATTAGAAGCACTATTCCCAACACTCAATCCTGATACAAAAACAACATATTTGTCTTCTCCTGTATGCAGTAAAAAACAATGGTGTCAGACAGCTTTAAGGAAAAGTCAACAACACTATCAAAGTAGCTTCGAAGGGAAACTATCTAAGCGGTTGTTCGACATCAGTAGCAAAAGTAAGTCCAAATATCTGAGAAAAAGATCAAACTACTTTAAAAAAAATAATAATGCAAAGTTTGATAATCTAACACAGGATACTAGATTCGCAAAAACATAACACGATACAAACGAAAAAAATATCACTATAATAGTATGGTATTGAGGAAAATAAAACAGCCCAAGTAGAATTCATAAAATGGCACAAAAAAATTATGCAGATTTAGCACCTCTTTCATTTATCAAGGGTCTTAGTCTCCTAGCTCATTTTTTTTTCACAAGCAAATTGACATTTAATCCCTTGATCTATCTTCAATTCATGGACTTAAATTCCAAAAAAACTAATTACATATATCAGTACACACAGTTACATGACTGCATGTGGTTACATCAAGCGTGTTTTGATTTGAGTTTTAACTCTAGATGCATCTCAATATAGAAAGTTGTTATACATCAATGCTCATTATAAATTTATTATCACAATTCAATCTAAAAGTTTTGGTTCTGGTTTTGTCTGATGTTCTACATGATTTTTTGTCCTATACAAAAGATTTTCTTGTGGATCATTCCTTTATCACTTCGCGAAAATTTTGCCCCATAATTCCACCAGGTTCATGGCATCTAATTCTATAATCATCAACAGTTCCATATATCTTTCCCAGAAGTTGAAGTTTGAAGCTAAGTAGGCGGCAAAAAGCCCATCATCATGACAAGTTTATCAGAAAATGTGTACTACCAAAGAATCAAGTCTTGCACAAGGCATGCTCCAATGTAAAATTACTGAAAACATAAAGGAGCAAGGAATTAACTAGCTAGTGGCTGGATACCCGATTTAAGTGGCAGCTCAATCTGGTCTGGTAAACCAGCTTCTAGAATATCGTCAACCCAAAAATCACTAGCATCAGTTTCCTTCCCATGTAATGCGACCACAATCCCTATCCAATATATCGTGTCAGTAAAAAAACTTGCATACTTCAAGAAGATTATGATTTAGAGTGTTTGATTTCAATACATCGGCAAGTAGGTTTCCTACAATATCAGGACATCATCTTTGATAATAAAGCTTATTTTCCCATTCAAAGAAACAATAATAAAACTCCAAATTTAAAATGGAGTGGTAACTGAAAATGCCAACCTTAGG
Source organism: Pouteria glomerata (assembly GCA_035590655.1). NCBI lineage: Eukaryota > Viridiplantae > Streptophyta > Magnoliopsida > Ericales > Sapotaceae > Pouteria > Pouteria glomerata. The sequence goes on from JAVXUM010000021.1 coordinate 28,095,748, forward strand.
ATGACTAAAGCTGACTTAAGATACAAAAGGAACTCTGGCTTAAGCACCTGATCACTATATTAAGAAAAGTGCCTAATTCTAGAAGCTTAAGTAAACTACCAATTAGCTTAAAAAAAAAAAAGTAAACTACCAGTTGATCCTGAGATATTTCGCGAATTTATCATGATAAGCAGTTTGCATACAGACCTGTTACATATGTAGACGGTATCAGCACATTCCCACGAAGTTTAACCCTACCACTCTCATCTTCTAAAACTAAATGATCATCCGGGTGAACAAAATTATGAGGTTTTACCAGTGGCGTTGCAGATCTCTGTATATTATAAAATCAAATAATAAAAACTTCATTAACTTCGTATCACAAACTTGATCTTTGAAAAGAATATGGTGGAAAAGGGAGAGAAAAAACAAAAGAAAAGAAAAGGAACCTATATTGACAAGTAAATACCTCCTTAGAGTACTCATCAAGAATGCAAGGTTTGAGCTTCATGTGCTTATAGAGTGTTCCAACAACAATGCATTCCTTGCCTCTTTCAAGTCCTAATACTTTACAGACTGCAAGAAAACAAATATCACTGCATAAGTTTCAAAAAACCCCTGGAACTTAAAACCTTATCAATCTGAACACCTAATACTAGTGTAACAGTGAATGCAATTTTTCAAGACTTGTCACTCGGGATAATAACAAATGTCCATTAAATTGCGAGTGTGGAGTATAACAACCATTAAAAGGAAGTCAAACAACTTTCAATTAAATTTTTCTCCAGTACAATTTATGAAATAAATAAATAAATAAAAATAGTGAGAGAGAGAGAGAGACAAAATTTCAAATGCATAGTCAACAGAACGACATTAGCAACAAGAACTAAATATATCAGATGGCTAATTTGGTCAAAAGTAGCCAATGCAACATCAAGGTTTAAGCTTATATAACAATGTATAACCAGAAAGACAAACATAAGGAACATGATCAGGCCTATAACTCAAATGCAAGTATAGAACATGGATGTCAGCAGTCAGGCTCATTAAAAATTTCATAACCCATGAAAAATAATATTCTTTAACAAAAAAAAAAAAAAAATCAACAATAGTATTAATACCAAATCCCAAAATTTCATAAACTTTCTAAACTTAGGCTCCGTTTGGATAAATAGGGATTACAAAGTAAACCAATGGATTTGAGATTAGATTGAATTAAAATATAAGTGAGATAGTTCGTTTATGTAATAATACAAGGGAGTTTTGTAATAATATTTTTAATAATTACAACCAAAGTAGTGGTGCCACTGCGTTCTAAAATAGTCAGTCACTATTTTGAAGGATTTCAAGTAATTACATTTTCCTGGTGATTTCAAATTCACCACAATTCATCATGTTAAAATACTCAATCCCTTTATGAAATCCCTATCTAAACTAATAGTACTATATTTGAGCAATTCTTGGGAAATAATTAGCACCAAATCGCTTAATTTCAAATCCATAAATACAATTACAACCTTAGATCTCAAAACCCCTACTGAGTAGATTAGAAGTCTGACAAAAAGGAATATGAAGATCACATACACAACCAAAACTAGAATTCAGAGCATCACCCAGATGCTAGGACATCAATCTTAATCCTCTCATTAGGGAAACTTCTATCAACTTAAAATGGTTGAATTAAAAGCTCAAAACTAGCGATAACCCAAAAACCAAAATTTTCATAATAACCACAAATCAACTCAAAAAAAAAAAAATAAAATAAAATAAAAAACACACGATAATAAGATTAAGACAAACTAAAGTACCAAGAACTTGCTAGCCAAACAAACAACGAAATTAAATTTACTTCCTTTAATCGACCAGATAACACAAAAACTAATCCATTTTTTTTTTTTAAACGCCAGTACCCCATATCAAGGCCCCGTAAGCATCTAAGGCACAACTAAACCACAAAATTAGGGTGTCCACCAAAGGTTCAAGTTATAAACCCATATGACAGCATCCAAAATTCAATTCAACCAAAACCCAACAAGAAAATTAAACTGAAAGCTCGAAAATAGCATCAAACTACATGAAAAAAGCAAACTTGGAGGAGATATCAAAGAGGACAAAATGGCAGGGTTACCAGGCAAATGGGGCTTCCAATTGGGAAGGAGAGAGTAAAGGAGAGTTCTCATCAAGTGGAGCCGAGCAAAGTATATCTGGCTGTACTGCTGGCCCCTGTACATCTCCTTCTGTATCTCAAACCTCTCGTCCTGCAAAAGAACCAACAAAGAAAAACTTCAAAACCAGAAAATAAACAAATAAAAACATAAATCTTCAGTGAAATTGTACGAAGAACATTTGTTTCTCTGTACCATGGATAGGTGGACTGATTGCTTTCTTTGGAGGTTGCTCTCTGTGTCGACTTCCATGGCGGGAAACGCCGAAACTGCGAGGAGGCGATTCTCCGCTGGGGTAATGAACAACTTTTGTTCTAAACAATGATATATGAGGATATGAAATTAATATACTAAGCTGGGGATGTAGCTCAATCGGTAGAGCGCTCGCTTTGCATGCGAGAGGTACGGGGTTCGATACCCCGCATCTCCACCAGTAGTTTTACCTTGCTTTTACATGGCATTAGTTTTTTTCCTTATATATTTTGTTATTTACTTTAACACCACTTAACTTTTATTTATGTTTTTTTTTCCCCAGTGATATCGATTCATCGCAATAATATATATATTAGATTATTTAATTCATTCGAATAACATGTGTTCGAGATTTTATATATTTTTTTTCTTATCTTTTTCTTTTTATTTTATGTTCACTATTTTTTTTTTCTTTCACAAAATCATCACTCCAAAAGACTCGCCCAATAAAAAAAATTAATCTATGAAAATTTACTGATAAATTAAGATCTCACAAATGCTCTTAATATGTTAAGGCTTGGTTCGGATACTAAAAAATTGTTTTTTTTTTTTTTTTGAGAAGAAAAGTTTTAACTTTTTAATAATTAACTTTTCTTAATTTTCCTGTTCATTTGATAAATTTATTATTTGTGATTTAAAATGAAAAATAATAATTTTGGTTAATTCACAAAAAAAAATTCAATATTCAAAAATTTAAGTGCTATTTGGCATACATATTTTGAACTTATTTTTCATTTTACAATTTTTAAAATAAAAAAAATCTCAAAACACATTTGATTATTTGGGTTTTTAAAATTTGTTTTAGAAAATGGAAAATGAATTTGCACATAAAATGCAAAATAGTAAAAAGTCATTTTAAATATTTTTAATCTAAAATAAAGAAAATCTCTCAAAACATAAAAAATAAAAAATATCAAGCCAAATATGTTTCCTATTTTTCTTATTTTAGAATTTTCAAAATATAAAACAAAAAATTAAAAAGAAAAGAAA
>JAVXUM010000022.1:0-11065 GCA_035590655.1 Pouteria glomerata
TGTGCCTTTCTGTGTTAATTATTTACGTGGTTAAGTGAATTTTAGTATTATGATGCAAATAAAAATGTAATAATTAGTAATCTTACCTGGTAAATATTTGTGCCGTGTTTAGACAATATGCCGCCTCGTCGTGGGAGAAACGTAAGAGGTCGAGGCCGAGGCCGGGTTCCAGATGTGGGAAAACCAGATGCACGGGCCCGGGAGCCTGAGGTCAATGCTTTGGTCCATCAGGAACAGCAGGTGCACTATAGTGCCGCGGCAGGACCTTCACAGATCCCTGGAGTGGAGGCACCGTCTATACTGCCTGATGTGCCCCAACCTGCGGCCATGGATCCCGGGGTATTCTTTCAGCAAATGGCGGCCATTATAGCTGCCCTTGCCGGGGGAGTGAGACAGGGACCCCAGCAGCAGGAGCAGACAGGCTCCACGGCACTGGAGAGGTTTAGGAGGATGAAACCTCCAACTTATCATGGTACAGCTGATATTGAGGTAGCTAAGATGAACTCTGAACTCTCTCTATTCTCCAGACGTAATGAAAAATCAGGAATAATCTATACCGTTAGATTCGTGCCTATTTATAGGCTTACAAAACATAAGGGTAAAATAGTAAATTGGCTCATTGTGCGGATTTCAGAAATTTAACTAAGTTTGGGAATCGCGGGCGCCCAAGGGAAGGTGTGTCATGCACCTAAGACCTTGTTCTAACTTCCTCAGGCCTAATCAAGGCTTGGCGGGTGCCCAAGACACTCCACAGTCGGGCGCCTGAGTTGTCGTGCGCCTAAGGAGGTTCTGGTCGTGCACCCGAGCTTGTCTGTAAGCTTGTCAGCTAAATTTTTGCTCTCAGCGGGCACCCAAGACACTCCACAGTTGGGTGCCCAAGCTCTTGTGCGCCCAAGGAGGCTCCAGGTCAGGCGCCCAAGGTGTTCTGCTGCAGCAACACTGCTGGATAGCTTTCTATTATGAACTTCTGATGTAGTTTTGACCATGAAGATGGGTGATTCAGGCTTCGGCTAAAACACAAAAGTTTTTGGCCTTCGAGTTCTCTTTCCAACGCAATAAGAATCATCTCAATCGAGGTTCCGAGTGAAAAGTTATGCTGAAAACACAAATAGGGTGTCCAAACCTACACAATTTAACAAATGTGTAAATCTCACAATAAAGTCAAGAATTTATCAAGATAAAACACTTCCGAACATGTGATATTATAAAAAAATTGATGCACAATCAGTAAGTCAATAGACATACCAGTGCCAGTCGCATAAATGAGTTATGCTCTCAAAGGCACACAATTCGATGTTCTATGTTGTGGAAGGATGTTTGTGCATGAGAACATGTGCAGGGTCCAGTATTTTTCATTCAACATAGATACCAGTTTTTCGATGTTATCCACCCAAGAATGGCCTTCGATTAAAATTTCCTCCCCGATGATTGGAAGTGGTGGGTTACCATTGACAACATAGGGAAATTCTGGGTTTTATACCCTTGGTAATTGAAAGATAGCTACCAAATCATCCGGTGTAAGTTCAATTTCAAGCCCACGAACCTAACTGACAAGCTTCTCTCTACCCTTTCGGCGACTAGTCGACTTAGTTTTAACATTGGCAAAAAATTCCCATACTAACTCCATAACATAATGAGCGTGAAAGTGTGCTAAACCTAACCATCGCCTTCCATAAAAATTTTGATACAATGGCAAGTCCTCTTTGTGAAACTGTTCGATGTTCCAGTAATGTTCTATAACCATAGGTCGACTTGACCAAAAGTCATCAAATTTTTCTTCAGTGTCCTTATTCCAAAAACGGGTTCTATCAAAAGAACTAGACTCCAGATTTCAATTGGCCGGTTGTTTTCTTGGTCCCATAGTTATCTACAAAAGGAAGTACTCAGCTTCAATTATCTGAAAACAAACACTTATGTCCACCTAACAGTGGTGGCCCCTCTACAAAGGAATTTTAACTTTAAAATATTGTCTAGAAGTGGAACGTATGGGCAAGACCAAATACTAGGTTTGTGTATGAGGGGATGTCGAGTGCATTGAACTAATTGATATGCTCAACACAACAAAGTGGTCCCTCAAACATTATTTTTCCAAAAGAATTGAGAATTGAATATAAGAATGACCCACCATGAATTTTGGATAAGAATATGCCTACCAACACACCCCAACATATGGTTAACTTCACAACCCACGAATGTATACAAATCTTATTGTGAACTTTAGAATGCAAGAATCAGATGAAGGTTCCAAAAAAACTGCATACCCACGGTACCCATACCTCGGATTGGAAAGATTATGGGAGAAAGAAAATTAGGGTTTGAAATAAAACAAAATTTTGGACTTACCCACCAAAGCTTGGATAGTGTGGATGAATGAATGATTGATTCGTGCGGCCAAACGGAAAAGGGAAGTACCAATCTTGGTCTAGCTTTCACGGAAGTGACGAGGATCAAACTAGGAAGATGAAAATCAAGAAGAGAAGCTCGGTTAAACAGGATTATACCCAAAATAGGGAGCATATACTGCTTCCTCAGCGTTCGGACGGCACCCTTTTAGGGTTCGGACGGTTCCTCTTTACTTGGTACTTTACCAAATCATGACCTGCGGGTGTCTGGACGGTACCCATTGAGGGTTCGGACGGTACCCCATGATCAGGCTGCCGTTCTCGGGTGTCCCGACGGTGTTTTATTATTTTTTAATTTATAAAATTCAAGACTAAAAGTTCCTAATTAATTAGAACTATTAAGACTTAAAACTAAGTAAAATTAGTGCTACTGTGCCACTATACAATAAATACATTTACTTAACCGGGAATTACTCGTACAGCGGAGGATCCAAAAGATCCCACAATTCCACTAAACCCATGAATTGATCTAAATAAGGTTCAAGATGATGCTCATTCACCTTAAACTACTGTTTATTCTTTAGGTTTTCTATTTCTATTGCGCCATGGTCGGAAACATGTGTAACGAGAAAGGGACCTGACCATTTAGATTGCAATTTACCTGGGAAGAGGTGAAGTCGTGAATGATAAAGAAGTACTTTTTGACCTTCGTGAAATAAACGTTGTGAAATGTGTTGGTCATGTACTTTCTTCATCTTGTCTTTTGAAATAAATAAATTTTCATATGCATCATTCCGTAATTCCTCCAACTCTGCAATTTGAAGTTTGCGGTGCAATCTTGCCTCATCTATATTAGTGTTGAATTGTTTGATTGCCCAATAGGCCCTATGTTCTAATTCAACTGGCAGATGACATGGCTTCCCATATACCAACCTATACGGTGACATTACCAATGTCATTTTGTACGCTATACAGTAGGCCTATAAAGAATTAACCAACCGTATTGACCAATCCTTGCAGTTTGGATTAATCATTTTTTCAAGGATTTGTTTAATTTCTCTATTAACAAGCGCAACTTGGCCACTGGTTTGGGGATGATATGAAGTACCCACTTTATGTACAACCCCATATTTGAGTAACAAAGTACCCACTAGTTTATTGCAGAAGTGTTTTCCCCCATCACTAATAATAGCTCGAGGTATTCTAAAATGGGAGAAAATATTCTCATGGAGAAATTTTATCATAACTTTACGATCATTCGTTTGAGTGGCAATTGCTTCAACCCATTTTGATATATAGTCTATCCCTACCAAAATATATTTATATCCGCATGAGATAGGGAATGGGCCCATGAAATCGATACCCCAACAGTCAAACACTTCTAACACAAGGATAGGAGATAGAGGCATCATGTTTCTACATGTTAAACTCCCTAATCTCTGGCATCTATCACAAGTAGTACAAAATTGGTGTGCGTCTTTAAAGAGCGTTGGCCAGTAAAATGCACATTGTAAAATTTTTGTAGTAGTTTTTTTTGTGGAAAAATGGCCACCATAGGCATGTGAATGACAAAACACAATTATGCCTGGGACTTTCCCCTCAGGAATACACTGCCGTATCATCTGATTAGGACAATATTTAAATTAATAAGGATCATCCCAAAAGAATACTATAACACTACGTAAGAATTTCTTCTTATCTTTGGGAGTCCAGTCTTTTTGATTTGACCTGTCACTAAATAATTTGCAATATCAGCATACCAGGGTAAACTGGAAGATGAAATTGCATCTACTTGAAACAACTGTTCATCTGGAAAGCTATCATTTATCTGAGTCTCATCTAAAGGTATAGCTTTAATCGGTAATCGTGACAAATGATCAGCTACGACGTTTTTCACTCCCTTTTTCCCTCGTATTTCGAGGTCAAACTCTTGTAAGAACAGTATCCACCTAATCAATTGGGGTTTGGCCTCTTGTTTGGTCAATAGGTCAATAGGTACTTGAGAGCTAAATGATCAGTAAACACTATAACTGTTGAACCTATGAGACAGGAGCGAAATTTTTCAAGGGCGAAGACAACTGTGAGAAGTTCTTTTTCAGTTGTCGTGTAATTTTTTTGCGCATCATTAAGAGTTTTGCTTGCATAGTAAATGACATGCGCCTTTTTATCCTTCCTTTGTCCTAATACAGCGCCAATAGCATGGTCACTTGCATCACATATAAGCTCAAAGGGAAGTGACCCATCTGGGGATTACAAAATAGGAGTTGTGGTTAGGTAACCCTTGAGTGTGTCAAAAACATTCTGGCATTGGGGAGTCCATTCAAATGATATATCCTGTGTCAATAATTGACAAAAGGGCTTGGAAATTTCACTAAAAGACTAAATAAATTGCTGATAAAAACCAGCGTGTCCCAAGAATGACCTAATGTCTTTGACTGTTTGTGGAGTGGGGAGTTTCTGAATGAGCTCTACTTTGGATTGATCTACTTGTATGCCATCTTTGGAAACTATGTGACCTAACACGATACCTTGCGTTACCATAAAATGGCATTTCTCCCAATTGAGCACTAAATTCTTTTCTTCGCATCGAGCTAATACTAGATCAAGGTTTTTCAAACACTACTCAAATGAATCACTATAGATGGAGAAATCATCCATGAATACTTTGACGATATCTTCCACCATTTCACTAAAAATGCTTATCATGCAGCGTTGAAAAGTGGCAGGTGCATTACACAGGCCAAAGGGCATTCTCTTATATGCGAAAGTGCCAAAGAGACATGTGAATGTAGTTTTAGATTGATCTTCTAAGGCAACCTCTATTTGATTATAACCCGAATAGTCATCTAGAAAGCAGTAATAAGCATGTCCTGCTACTTTCTCTAAAACTTGATCTAGGAAGGGAAGAGAAAAATGATCCTTCCTTGTAACTACATTGAGCTTTCGGTAGTCAATGCAAACACGCCAACCAGTCTGAATTCGAGTTGGAACCAACTCGTTATTTTCATTCTTAATTACAGTTATGCCAGACTTTTTAGGTACTACTTGTCTAGGACTTACCCATTTAGAATCAGATATTGGATAGATAATGCCTACATCAAATAATTTAAGCACTTCAACCTGTACTACCTCTTTCATGTTCGAGTTAAGTTGTCTTTGCATTTGACGAACTGGTTTGGCGTCCTCTTCTAAATATATCCGATGTGTGCAAAGGAAGGGACTTCTACCTATCAAGTCAGCTACTGACCACCCTATAGCTTTCTTATGCTTGTTGAGCAATTGAATTAACCTATTTTCTTGCATGGTGGTTAGTTCTAAAGAAATAACGACAAGATACGTCTCTCCTTCACCTAGAAAAGCGTATTTCAACTTTTGAGGTAAGGGTTTTCTATCAGGACTTGGGGCTTTTATTTCAGATGACTTTGCCTTATTCAAGAGTGGTCGCAAGTCTTCAAAATTTGGAATCCAATTACCAACTGACATTAAATGACAAATATCTAACCATTCAAATATATTTTCTACGTCGGTACTTGGAGTTGTGGAACTAGGAATCTCCTCATTAAAACACAATGCCCTTTCTAAAGGGTTTTCTATAAATTCTCGATTGACATAGTCTTGAACTATGTCTTCCACCCAATCTACTTCATAAATGTCAGACACTTCATTTGGTTGCTTTGTAACATGGAAAATATTAGTTTCAAATTCAATGTTACCAAATGACATTTTCATTGAACCATTCGTACAATTAATAAGAGCATTTGAGGTGGCTAAGAATAGTCGTCTAAGAATAACTGGTGTCTGATTGGGGGCTGATAGGCTAGTCAGTGGTTGAGTGTCCAGGATGATGAAATCAACTGGAAAATAGAAGTTTTCCACTTTAATCGGTACATCATCTATTATACCTCGTGGAACTTTAATTGATCTATCTGCTAACTGCAAAGTTACACAGGTAGGTTTCAATTCTCTTAAGCCCATATTTTCGTACACTGAATAGGAAAGTAGATTGACACTCACTCTAAGATCAAGTAGTGCTCTATCAATATAATACTCCCCTATATAACATGAAATAGTGGCACAACCAGGGTCTTTATATTTTGGGGGAGTACGGCATTGTAAAATCGCATTTGCTTGCTCCACGAGGAATGTTTTTTCTTTAACATTCAATTTCTTCTTTATAGTGCACAATTCCTTTAAAAATTTAGCATAAGCAGGCACTAGTTTAATTGCATCGAGGAGTGGAATGTTAATTTTAACTTGTTTAAATAACTCGAGCAATTCAGCTACCTGTGCTTCTTTCTTAGCTTTAAGGAATTTTTGGAGAAAGTGTGCTTCAGGAACATATTCCTTAGGCACCACTTGTTTTTCTCCTTCGTTCACTTTTTCCATTTCTCTCTTTTTCTTTTCACCTTCTTCTCATTCTAATTCCTCATCATCTATGATAGTTGGCTGCTTCCTAGCTTTCTTATCATCTCCCTCTGTCCTTTTTGATTGCAGTTCCTCATTTATCTCATTATCCCTAGAGTGAATAGTTTTATCTATTTCTTTTCCGCTCCTAAGTGTAGTGATATTTTGCACCTATTCAATATTTCCAGGTGCACTTGAAGAACCTTCAACTTGTTTTACTTGGACTATAGGATTTGGTTGTGGTTGAGCAGGGAATTTACCACTTGGTGTGGTACTTATCGTTTGTGTTATCCTAGAAATTTGTCGTTTCATTTCCTCTAGAGACTGTTTCATGCTATTGTTGATACCTATCTATTGTTGCATGAATTGCTATAGGGTATCCTCAATAGACCTCTTTTGTACATGTTGGAATATAATAGGATTAGGCCGTTGATAATGAGGTAGTGGAGGCATTGGTTGAATTAGAGGTGGTTGTTGAAATGGTGGTCCTTGATTATCATTCCTCCAGGCAAAACCAGGCAGTTGCTTCCACCCAGCTGGGTATGTGTTTGAAGCTTGACCTCCCATTTGGTAATAATTATCACCACCTTGTGGATAAGAATTTCCTATTGGATTCCTTTCGGGGAAAGGACGGCTATAGATGCTACAGGCTAATTCTTTATATAAAGGAAGTTCAGGGCATAAATTTGCATCATGCCCGGTTTGATCACAAGCACCACAAACTGTCTTAACCTCTACCATTTTTTCCTTGTTTTTCACCTCTAACATATCTAATTTATATTGCATTGCAGCTAACCTAGCTCGGAGATCATTACTTTCACTTAATTCCAACTGGCCACTAGGTAATGGATTCCTATGTTCTGAAGAAGAAGGAGGACCAATTTCCCATTCATTAGAGTCTGTGGCTACCATGTCAAAGAATTCCATGGCTTCCTCCGCAGTCTTATCGAATAGAGTACCACTGCACATGGTAGATACAAGTTGCTTCAGACTGGGAGTAAGAGATTCATAGAAAATGCTTACTAATCTCCATGGTTCAAAGCCATGGTGAGGACATGCCATTAAAAGATCCTTAAACCTGTCCCATGCTCGATAGAAGTTCTTACTAGGTTTACAAGAAAACGTAGTAATCTCTCACCTGTAATGTTAAGTTTTCTGAGTTGGGAAATATTTCTTAAGGAACTCAGTTTGCATTTCACGCCACATTCCAACAGAACGTGGACAAAGGGAACTAAGCCAGAATTTGGATTTATCCTTAAGGGAGAATAGGAAGAGTCAAAGATGTACTATATCATTATTAATATTTTGATCAATGCACGTATTACTAACTTCCTTGAATTCTCTCAAGTGGTTGTAAGGATTTTCAAATTCCAAGCCATAAAAGATGGGCAAAAGTTGGATAATTCCTGGTCTTACAGTGAAGTTTCCCCTGTTTAAAGGTAAGATAATGCAAGAAGGTGTAGTTTGCCTAGTAGGGTTCAAATGATCTCTCATTGGAATAAACCTCAGAATCTCTGGAGGATTATTTTCTCCATGTTCACTTCCATCCCTTCTCAAGTCAGCCATCGAATGAAGGGAAGAATTGGTGAGAGAAATTGTGAAAAATGATTCAGAAGGATAGGGAGGGTCTTCTAGTTCAAGAGTAACAACTAGTACCCTACCTGATCTTAATTACATACAAATAAAATTAAAAAAAAATTAATTTTTAAATTTTTATTTATATATTCTTTTGTTTTTTTTTTCAAATGAAAACTAGAGAAACCTAGAATAACCTAGAAACTAAGATTGAATTCCCTGGTAACGGCGCCAAAAACTTGACCGTGTTCAAATTATACGTCTAAACTTACCCCCAAGTATAAGGGCGTGCGGTGTAGTTTTACCTAGTGGTTCTAGGATCGTATCCAAAGGGAATTCTACGGTTTTAGTTTCTAAATTAATTCTAAGTTTTCAGATTCTAAATTATTGGAAAATAAATTTTTGGGGTTTTAGCAACGAAATTTTCTACTGAGTTTTCTAAAAATAAAAAAATGTAGAAATTAATCTCTAATGAATATAAATTATGAAAAGCACGACAGTTAAGTGACTTATAAATTCAAATGATAAATAGGTAACCTTGGTGTGGAATTCATTTTTTAGGTAAAGAATAATCTTATAACTGAAACCCTTTTTATGCTTGTACACAATTCAAGTTTCATGTTTTTCTTAAAAGAAGGGAAAAAAGAATCAGAAGATTTTTCTTTAAAGATTTTAAGCTACCACTTAACTCAATTCAAGTTTCACGTTTTTCACGAGGAAGAGAAACAGGAATCGGAAACCATTTCTTGAAAGAATTCGTGGTTTTGAATTCAATTTGTTCACGTTAAAGGTTTAAAAGTCATGTTTAATGTTCCTAAAATTCTTTTCCAGTGATTACAGAGAATTTAGACAAAGAACTTTAATTTCGAAATTCTTTTCGTAAATCAAATTAAATTCAAGTAAAGGTGTATATACGCTTACGTATACACGTTGCGTATATACATTTAGGGTTTTCAATTATTTTGATTTTCATTCATCAGAATTTGATATGAAGATAAATTAACTATATTCTGCAAGAAAACTAAAGAAAGCTAGAACAAAATAATAAAGATGAAACCTATCTTCTATAAAACCCTAGTGCTTGAGGAAACATACGATATCAATTTCAATTACCAAACATACTCAAAGCATTCAAATCAACACTAAGGAGCATCAATAAAATAGAAAACTTCTTATTAATCTGAAGTGAAAGTGTTACCGTACTTTGAAGAACTAAAGAACCAACGTAACGCAATCGTAAAAGAAACGAAACCAAGAACTGTAGCGCAATGCTTCCAAAACATCTTAATCTTCAGTCAAAAATGCATAAAATCATAAACTAAAACCTATGTTTTTAGAACTATGAACTGCTGAAATGGAAGTACTGAAAAAAGAGTCGCCCGTCCCCTTTTATAAGCTTCTTAAAACCCTAAAAAGAATTCAAGAAACGGACTCTTAGTAATCCCAACCGTCCGGACCGTGAACAGTGGGGTCCGGACCCTCCTTTGTTTTTTCATTTAGAGTTCTGGCAAAACTCCTCTCTGCCATTCGGACCGTTGAATAGTAGGGTCTGAACTGATGCTCCAAAAATTTGCCTCTATTATTGTATGCTCTTCTTCCGGTGTTGTTTCAATTCCTCCCTCAACTCCAGATGTGATTCCATGCGGTTCCATAGCTTTGTTTCCTTTGCATTCTTCGTTTCTCGTCAATGAATTAGTCTTATTTTCATTGCATTGAAGAAATTGAAACATTAAATTTAAAATAACAAGAAGTAAGCCAACTTAACATAAAAATGCATGTAAATATATCTATTTGTTGAGCTTGTAATTACACTTTTCAAGCGTAATCACACCCCCCAACATGAGCATTGCTAGTCCCTAGGAATGTCTTTATTTAAATCTAATTAAAGTCTCTAACCTATTTCTCTTTTCATTGGAAGCAATGCTACACTTAGTTACGTGCTGCAAGCCTTTTAAACCCCTAGGTTTCCCCTAGTGGACGAGTGAAGTCTCGTGAGGGTTGTAGTGAATTTACCCACAAAATTTCTAACCTAGTTCAACAGGTGGCAATACTCAATCCATTAACTTTGAACTTATATTAAATAGGAAACAAGTAATTGAACTTCAAAATAGTAGCACAAATTTCTCCAATATGCTTCAAACTCACTTAACTTTTCAACCATTTTAATTCAGGTATATTAATTCATGATATTTAATCAACCTAATTAACAAATACACTCAAAGATCGTGATCTCGATTTCAAATCTCACCAGGGTGTTCACTCTTACAAGAAATTACTCCGAAAAGGTTTACTCTCTCTTGGTTCTTGCTGGAATGCAAAGCAAGTAAGAGCAGTGAACGCACAATAACAAGATAATGAAAGAATTAACTTGCATATAATATCACATAGCTTCATGGAAGGAATGTACTAATGCCTAACAAAAGAACTACTATCAATTTTATGAGATGGATCAACACTCTTATAAGTATCTTTTACCTAGAGTCCATTAGGTCTTTACTAGGTTATAACTTGGCCAGAGGGGTATTGGCTAAACAAATTACGGATGAGATAATTCAAAGTGCATGTTCAGGGATAATTGTGGAAAATAATTCTCCCTCAAACTTTTCTTTTTTCAACTCCTTAAACGCCAACATTGAAGTTTTTTTTCTTCTTTTTTTTTCTTTTTTTTTTTCATATGGGACTAAAAAGAATGAACTCATGAAATATTATGTCCCAAATTGTTTTTCATTTTTTCATTTTTTTTT
>JAVXUM010000023.1:17603-42298 GCA_035590655.1 Pouteria glomerata
ATCGGAGGACATGGCCGTAAACAGATTTAATTTGTGTCATCAAATCCATATGGAAATAAGTGATCGAGGTTATATCTGTAAAAATATTCTAATTAGTTTTTAGGATATATTATATTGTGGTTTTTTCTATCTTATTTTGGATCAATTCATTTTCTTATTTTATTTAGGGTTAGTAGATGAATTTTATTTTAATTAATTGTCTTTTATTTTGAGCTGAAAGCTATTTTGTAATAATTGGGGATTAGTACTCTATATTTCAAAGTTTAATTAGGAATCTTTATTAGTGAGGAAAACCATTTTTCATACTATAAAGGATTAGTTTTATTATTTGCCCCCTCGGGGGTGGTCGGGTAGAAGTCAGGTGCGCCTTAAGAGCTTGGGCCATGAGGTCCCGAGTTCGACTCCCCTTCTGGGGGGTGGGTTACCGCATTTGCGGGCTCCTATTGGCCTCCACTCGGTCGAGCCGGTCAGCCAGGGCTTGCCTAGACTGGTTTACTCTTCAGGGCTCTTTGCCGGCTAGGGTCTTGGAGCGTGCTTCGCCCTGTGCGCACCCTATTACGGGGTAGCGGCTGCGGACTTCCACGTATCAGAAGGATTAGTTTTATTCTCTAAAAAGTTTTATTTATTGAAGTTATTAATCAAATTTGAGATTGTCATAAAACATCATATTTTTGGTTGGTTCTGTTAATTCAAGGTCGTGATCTTGCAGATTCAAGAACTGTACTCTGTTGTACTTAGGAACAATATCTCGCCAAACTCTCTACCACTGTGTGACACACACGCGATTTAGCATCTAATCACATCTAAAATGCTTTCATTTGTTCTTGGCCAATCACTCAGTTGCTTCAATTTAAAGGACTTGTATTCCAATTAGGATTGTTCCAAAAATTTGAATTTAGGGGATGAAAAGTATATTCTTGTCACTTTTGAATTGCTGGACATCAAGAGGAAAATATGCCTATCTAATCAACTTCAATTATTTACTTATCAATAAAATTAAGTGTCCCCTGTAATTGCTTTCAACTGTTTACCCATTTTTGCCTTAACAAAGACACTGCTAATAAAAATTATCGACGAAGACACTGCTAATAAAAATTATCGAAGAAGGCACTGCTTTGCCTAGAGACATAATATTTGTTAAATATCTGGTAAGACAATTTTGAACATAGGTACATGATGCGCTTTATACTTATTTACAAATTCCATTTTACATATTAGTATATACTCAACATGAGCTTGCAACGATTGCAGGTTCATGCCATCCTGAAGGATCTGGTTCACAAGTCAATCAGTGAGACCATGGCAAGTCCCATTTCTCGGTTATGTCATTTTCTGAATTTGATATTGTCATTTATAGTAATACTGTAATTGGGGACACGATGGTATTTTGCTATTTGTGGATTTACCTTAGATGTTGCAAAAATTCGTCAAATGAATGGCCAGAACTAGAAACTTAATGGGGAGAGAACTTGGAAATTGTTTCAATCAATCTAATCATACGAAACATTTTGAATCATGCAGGAGCTGAAGCAGTATCCCACTCTTAGAGTGGAAGTTAATAATGCGGCTTGTGAAGCATTGGACAGGATGAAAGAAGAAAGCAAAAGAGCAACCCTACAACTAGTAGAAATGGAGTATAGTTACCTGACAGTTGATTTTTTCCGCAAGCTCCCTCAGGATGTTGAGAAGGGTGGAAATCCAACACATTCAATATTTGACAGATACAATGACGCATACCTTAGACGGGTTGGTAAGTGAGAAGTGAGAAGGGTGTACTTTTTATAGTAATTTTGATATATGCATGCCTTTTTTTATCATGTGGAAATACACACAAACAACCACACCAAATCCACAACACACATCGAATAGATTTAACTTTTGGAAAAAATTTTAACTTGGATTTGACCAATTCAGTTAACATCATATATGTGCCATACTGATTCAATTCTAATTAATGTTGTATTTGCCTGATAAACAGGAACGACCGTCTTATCTTATGTAAATATGGTTTGTGGGAGTTTAAGGAACTCCATTCCAAAGTCCATTGTCTATTGCCAAGTGCGGGAGGCCAAGCGGAGCTTGCTGGACCATTTCTTTGCCGAGTTGGGTAAAAAGGAGGTGAGAACTTCTTCTCCATTCTCCTACATTGTGAGAAAAGAGAGAAGTGGTGGAAGCAAAAATTATATGATTTAAGTGATACTTTGTTGCCTTACTATTTTGTTTTCTCAGGCGAGACAACTGGGCTCGTTGTTGGATGAGGATCCAGCAATAATGCAGCGGCGTGTCAACCTTGGGAAGAGATTGGAGTTATACAGAGCTGCCCAATTAGAGATTGATGCAGTTGCGTGGACTAAGTAGAGGGAGGCATCCAACCCCCTTTCTTCTATTAGTAACAGGGGTAGGGCTCTGATTCTTTGATTCATGAATTCCTGGGTAAGGGCTGATGGCTCCTTTGCCTTGGCTTTCTAGTGCACTGATTGATATGATCAGCTCTATTGTATCCACGGTGTTTATTTCATTACATATTTGGAACCCAATTTTCATTAGTGGGCTCTCCTTTGATTGAACTGTATTAATCTTACATTCTTTTTTTAAAGTCCTTTAGGTGATTGCGTATATTTTACAAGTTTCGGGCCGTGGTTCTCTTTCTGTTATAAATTTGATTTTGAACTTGTCGCATAAGTGATCATTTAACCCAAAGAGCTTTGGTTTTATATGCATGAAATGGCAAAGGAAAAAAAAGAGGGGGGGGGGGGGGAACTGGAGAATACAAGTGTAAATGAGTTGAGTCGTGCTCTGCTTTGTTTAAGTTAATGAGTGTAAATTTTGCGTTTAAAATTTGGATCGCTTACTTGGTAAAATGCTTAGCTGAGTTTTGAACTTTTTAATTGGACGAGTAATAGAGACTATTACATATACAGAATAGCAACATATGCAGAAATTGAATGCGGAGAGATATGGAACAAAATAGCCAAACAAATTGTCTACATAGACAACTGCTATTTTGATTTCAATTAATCCTTTAAACATTTTCAAATACATAAATGCCACAACAAGACCATTCTAACGGCTATAAAAATTAAGACACCACTTAAAACTTTGGCGGCTTAAAGTAGCTTGAACTAAACAGTCATGCTTTAACTCTCATTGTAATCATTTTTGCTTGTACCGATCATTGTAATTATAATAAAATTTATTCAGATAATATACACAAGGGATAGGAAAAAAAAATAATAGCAAAGTGAAATTGTGAAACTAAAATGCCTTTAAAATGTGTTTGGAATAAGAATTTAATGAGAGAAAATAAAATGGAAGAAAAACGTAAAAGAAAAAAGGTAAGGTACAAAAGAAGGAAACATAATATTTTAAATACTTTATTATTTAACTGGGTTAAAAAAATATAATAAAATAATTCATCAATATTATTAATATAATTATTTTTTGACAAATGCTTGATCCAAGCATATTATTAAAAGTTTTATGAAAACATTAGCTTATCTTGATAAATTTATAGAACATCTATTTGGTATAACAATTCTTTTCATTTCATATCTATATTAGTTAGGGATGGCAAATAGTCGAAGAGGGGTCGGGTATTGCCGACAGTGATAGACCCAAGAATTTAAGTCAGTATAGGCCGAAATCATAAATAAAATTTAAATTTCAAACAAATATATAAAATATAATAAAACATAAAATATTATACATTGATATTATTTTTTTCTACACAAAATAACATTTAAATTAACAAAATAAGTTACAACAATCCCTTCGTTCTTTCATATTTTAAAAATGTTGCAATCTTTTTTTTTTTATAAAATTGAATGACTATTTCTATTCCTTTTTTGATTATCAATTCAAGTAATCTTTGAATAAAATAATATTAATTTAAACACACTTAAAATCAAATCAAATAAAAAAATTTTAAAAGTAGAGTGGAATATAGATAAGATAATAATATTTGATACAACTTGAACATGATACTGAAGAAACTGAGAATTTTTCTTCTTCTCTTTTCCAGCATATTTACATCCTAATATATATACATCATAGCTGGAATTCCAGCCCATAAAGTAAGGAAACTAAATCCTCCAAATAAGGAATCCTAGCTAAATCAGAATCCTAGCTAAAGAAGGAAACAGAATTCTGATCTAAGTAAACAAGAAAAACTGGAAACTAAATCAAATCCTTATCTAAATAGGAAAGGAATAATAAAAAGAAATAATCCTAATTATGTAGAGAAATTTGAATCCTTTCTACAGAAACAAAGGCACGACATTTAGGATCACGAGTACAAAGACTTTCTTACAAACCTCTAATAACCTAATCATTTTCGTAGGCCGCCACAAAAACCTCAAGTAAGCTAATATCTAACATACTAATGGCACATTCCATGTGCCTAAAAGACAGAACTATTAACTTCTTTTTCCAAAGCAAAGATAATCTAAATTCTGTGTCTCATCAACACAATTTACATGATAATTAAAATGAAAATCATAACTACGTACCCTCTTACAAAATTATCATTATTTTCTCGATCAATAAGAATACATCAATGTAGGCACATTTGTCGCAGACATAAAATAATATGGATAAAAAATTTTTTTTCTTGTTCTTTTTTTATCTTCGCTGTTTTCCCCTTTCTTTTTTATATAAGAAAATTATGTTCTTTTTAGCAGTCAAATTTTGAATTTTTCCTTGAAATACTACCTGGTTTGGTGTGGCGGTATCTGGCAGGTTCTCTTTTTCATCTGTCGAGCCAAACCATATCCTTTCACCAGGAAATGAACCCTCAGGAGGCACAAGAAGCTCAATATTCTCGTGTGATGCATCCGATGCAGCCATAAGCATCCCAGATGACTTGACACCACGCATATTCCTTGGCTTCAGATTAGCAAGAACAACTATCATCTTGTCCTGCATGTCAATACAGTGTTCTGATATCACATGATCATAATATCGCCTTTTCAACTTTAAAACATTTAAATCAAAAGGTTTTAATGCAAATGAGTCTTACTAATAAAAAAAAACATTTGTTCTAAATACTACAATTTTGAATTATTTTTTTAATTTTTGTTTGGCATTATTCCTAAACCATAAGATAAAAATATCCTTCCTAAAAACAATTGAAAGAATTGAAAAAGATTAAGCAAAAATATCTAACAAGTGAGGTCAATCTTCTTAGCACGACATTGAATGCTTAATAATCATCTTTAAATATACAAGATTGAAAAATAGAGCATCAATGAATATATATCCTCTTCGAATGTGGCATGCTCTCCCTTGTGTTGATATGATTAGAGCAGGCACAAACTCTAGCACAATGAGAATGAGCATGTTTAGAATGACATATTAAAACAAAAAACACAGCTGCAAAAATTTATGCAACACACTTACAAATTGTGTAATGGATTCCATGTGGGTTATCAATTTTATAAATTTATAGTTCTTAAAATAAATTGTTCTTCTAGTGGCTTCAAAAATAAATCCCCTATTAACCTAAAAATTAGATGCACAACGATGGCATCAAACTAAAAGCTGAAAGAAAAAAAGAGAGGTTTGAAAAGATTCAATTATCCCTCCTCCCTCCCCTTACATTTTCAAGACCAAAGAACAACTGGACACCACTGTCCATAAACACAAAGGGAATTACATAATAGGCCTAGCTAATTATGGTGATACCCTAATAGACTCTATGTAAGGATGGTTGGGAAATGGAAAGTACATGTTTCCTTCATATATCAATACACCTTTGGAAGATATGAAAATATTTTTTAGTCAAAAGGTACGTCTAGTTTACTTTTTTAAGAAGTACCAAAAGAAAATAGTGTCATCTATCTTATATGTCATGGATTTGTTGTATTAGAGTCTGGACCACGATTTTTAAGAGAAATTCTCAGGTCCATACCTGAAGCTAACAAGGAAACAACAACTCAATCCTTTATCAATAAATAACATCTCAGAAGTTTATTAACGTATCCAAGCATTTCTCCCATACCCACATTGTCACAAAGAGTGCAGTCATTGAAAGATCTATACCTTTCTTAAACTCAAAACAACTTTGCCAAAAGCAATTCCCATAACTGTAACTGCATGGGACAGATCAAGCTAGAAACATCCTCGCCATAATGAGAGAGACGAAACAGTGCAAAAAGAAGAATGACCAAGTGATTCATCCTATCTATTGGCAACTTTACCTTTCTTAAACTCAAAACTAATTTGCCAAAAGCAATACCCATCACTATAACTGCATGGAACAGGTCAAGCTAGACACAATCCTTGCCATAAGGAGAGAGAGACAAAACAGTGCACAATAAGAATGAAAACTCGTACAACCAGTAAGCACTATGTTAATGCAATGAAGCACTAAAAGAGCTTTATTATAGTTGATTATGTATAGTTATTGTAAAAAGAAAAGGCTTCATTAAAAAAAACATTAGGTTCTGAGGATTTTTATGACATAACAAGAAAGAGGAAGATCTAGGACTGCTCTGCAGGCTGTATAGAGTGCATGAGACAAGTAATCTCTGCCAATTATGTGTGTGTTCTATGGAGAGAAATAATGAGTTAGGCCTCTAATCGTAAATATATTAATACATTATTCAAATACAATAGCAATAATGCAATATAATATTAACTAAAATTAAAAACCGTGTATTTGATAGCTTGAAAGTCAACAAGGAAGTCACATAATAATAATAATAACAATAATAATAATAATAATAACAACAACAACAACAACAACAACTCTATTTTGTAGCTTAAAAGTCAACAGAGAAGTCAGATAATAATTAAATTCATCCAAAATGGTAACTAAATAATCATTTTAACAAAACATTGTTCTATGGAACTATAAACCAAAACGTTATTACATTTCATCAAATCATCCAAATACAAAATAACAAACAGAGGGCTCTTTTACTTTTATTTATAATTTATTTTATTGACAAGCCAATCCCACTTAATACTTTCACATATTATAAGAAAGACCAATGCATCCAAAATGAGTCTGTGATGTATTTAACACGTGTCCTAACCCAAAAAAAAAAAAGTATCAGACATGGGAAAAAGTGAATTGGACACATGTCTAGCATGAGTCCATCGTGTGTTAGTGTCTCGAGTGAATCTGACTCAGATACAGCAACTTTGATGATAAGTTTGTGCTTCCTAGCTTTCCACTGAGCCAAAATTGGAAAATATAGATAACATCTTCACTCAATGTTTTGTCCTTGCTGCATTCTCAAAGGCACAACAATTCCTCTCCCTCCAGGCACGCCACATCAAACATTAAAGGTACCACCATTCCTGCTTACTTCACCTTCTTTGGACAGCATCTCCTGCGCGATTGCAACTCTCATAGAACTCAAGGGATAGATCTTGGCATAACCCACTAGAGAAAATAAAGGGGGGGAAAAGAACATAAAAGCAAATACCAAAGGTCCTGAACAACCTCAATTGAAGGAGAAAATCATCCACAAATTCTTCTGCCTTTCAACACATGCAATTCAAATTAAATAGGAAAACCCCTTCTTCCCCACATTATCAACAGGTAGGATGGAATCCAATAATACAGTCCCTCCAACAACGGGGTCCAGAGTTGTAAGACTTAAGTAGCCCGTTGACTTCCAAGTGGCCCTTCATGTGAATGATTGATCCACACCTTCAGGCAAAAGGTGGTGAAAAACCCCAATGAAAACTGACTAATACCATTTCTGCCCTAAAAAATAAAAATCTCCGCACCATAAAGAGGCTCGAAAAATTCATCCGCGCTGCTTCCAAGTCCTATCCTGAATGGATCTAGGAAAGAAAATTCCCAAACAAACCCTGCTCAATTACTATCAAGTAATCTAAAAGGTTAAAATTCCCTTCATCTGGTCACTGATGACAGTGATTAGTGGCTATCACCAGTTCACGATACAGATATAGGGAGGAAAACAAAAGAGGGGGTAATAAGAAAATTTGGGTTGAGAGAGAGAGAGAGAGAGAGAGAGAGAGAGAGAGAGAGAGAGAGAGAGATACTTGAAGATGGTCAAGCGGAATATAGTTGACAAGGCCACTACAGATGATTCTGGGTTGGGATTCCCCGATATCGACCTCTTCAACGTAGAGGGAATCAGCCTCCTCGTGGCTCCAGGCTCTTACGATGCGTCCAACCCTTATATCAAGCGTGTTTGCTGCATTCTTTATCATGACAAGATGATCATCGGACTCGGAGGGAGATGATGATGGTGTTTCTGGAAGAGGCGAACAAGAAGAGGAATCCACCGCCGCGTTCTGAAAGGCTTTGCAGCAGAACACTCTGCTTGCCGATGCTGTTGCTGTACTTTTAGATTTAGTATTATTGGGAAGGGAAATAAAATTATGAGAAAAATGTAGCGGCGAACCACCCACCGTCATTTCCCACTTCCAAACTTTATTTCCGTTCCCATTGAATCGGCGGCAGCGCGTTGGAAGGAGTGGGCGACCACCACCGCCACAGCTTCGCAGGAGAGAGCTACCGCCCTTCAGAACGTTAATTGCCACCATCACCTCAGTTTACTCTTTGCGGACAGGTTATCCTTCCAGGTGAGTTTTGTGAATTGGGAAACAGATTTGGTGTGGATGGCACATACCTAGCGAAGTGGTAGCTGAAATGGGCATGTAAGGCTGCATGTAAGGTTGAATTTGGATTACGAGGTAAAAGGAGATAAAGTAAAATAATTTATGAATTTGTAATATGTATAATGAATTTTAAAAATTTTTTAAAGTTTTAAAAGATTTTAAAAAATTTTTAGATTCTTTTTAATTTTTTTTTACAAACTAAACACACCCATGAGCTTAATCCAATAACTTTTGATATAACGGGATTGTTTATAATTTTTAGTGTTTTATCAAATTATATATATTTTTATTTTTTTATCTTCTAAACATAGGTTAAGAAAATTATAAATTTTTATTCTTATATATAATTTGAATAGTCATAACTATTCTTTATAAATAAACATTTGCAAATTTTGATAAAAACACTTAATTTGGTACAAGAGAATATATTAAAAATTAAAATAAAATTTATTTGTATGTATATTTTTAACAAGCGTATTAAAAAATAATTAATTTTTATAAATGATTAATTTTTATTTTTATTTATTTTACTACACATCTATAAGTTGTTGAAAGTTATTAATTATATTTAAAATATTTTTTATTTTATTTTCTAACTTAATCTAATAAAAAATTTTAATTATCTTTTATTTATGAGCTTTTCTTATTTTGACACTTTCTTGAAACTAGAAAAATATATTGCAGAAGAAAACTATCCAAGTACAAGTCTTTCCCTATCTATTATAAGAGTGAAGTCATGAAAGAGGTTAGCTAGGGAAAGACTAGAGGGGATGAGACCTGCAAGGTGTCTTTTGGCAAGATAATGAGCAGCTTCATTTGCAAGTCCTATACAATAGAAGAATGACTAAGAACATGTAGGCATCCAGGTTTGGACATCTTCAATAATTGATGAGATCCCTCACGCATGGCTTTGTACGGTCAAAAAGAATCTTATCCGATTATTTTTAGTATTTTTTTAACATAAATTACACTTCAACGAGGAAGTATATTTTAATTAAATTGAAATTAAATAATTTAATAATTATATTGTATAGTTACTTTACTTACAATATTTAAGTGCATCAGAAGATAAGATCTGCAAAATATATACAACAATCATTTTTTCGTAAATTCTAAGAACTATATCATCTAGTATTTAATGTTACTATTTATCATTGTCATTATTTAATCAAATCAACAAAAAATATGTTAGTTCTCACACTATAAATATTAGAAATATAACCAAGGTATGGGGTCTCCTCCATTTTATCTGGATATCTCTTTTTTTTTCCCTCTCTTATTTTTCATTACTTTTTTTTACTTATATAAAATTATTATGAAACTAGCAACTGATTTAAGTATTGAAAAATTTTTAGTCGAAAATAACCTTCGATCATTTTATTTTATCATTTTTTTATTTACAGGTATACACCAAAAAAAGGTTTTTTAGGAATACAAGAGAAGAGAAGATGATCCATAAAAAAAGAAGGGTTAAAAATTTACTGAAATGGCTTTTAAGGCTTGAGTATAGTAAGAAGATAATGACATAGACATCAGTTTTGAAATAAGCTTCCTTTAAACACCAGCTAGAGGCCATTGATACTTAATGCACTCAAACTATCAATTGCCTCCAAAAAAAAAAAAGGCGCAGCCATCAGAGGATGGCGTTTCCATCGAAACGACTATATATCACATGACTGCAACAGCTGAAATCGAGGGGTTAACTTCTATCCCTTTTTTGATTTGGCTCGACAGCCGTTACTTGTTGCAAGCTAAACCAACCTTAACATAAATTAAGATTAAGTTTGAGAAAAAAAAAAAAAGATTAAGTTTGAGAAAAAAAAAAAATTTTTGTGTTAAGAAATAAAAAAAAAATTAATTTTTTAGTGATTAACTTTTTTATTTTTTATTAATTTGATATTTTTTCTCTTTAAAATTTAAAAGAAGTTTAAAATATAAAAGAATAAATTTAATCACTTCAAAAAAAAAATAAAAAAGAAATAAAAAAACTAATAGTTAATAGTTTTAACTACCAATTTTCTTTCTCCAAACGCAACTTGCGTGCGAAGCTTAAAAGAAATAAGCCAAATGACAAGCTTGCAAGGAAAGCAAAATGCGAAGTTTATTTGGATTATTTTGTTTGAAAAAAAAAAATGCGAAGTTTATTTGGAAAAAAAACTGAAGTACCAGCTTTTATTTTTAAAAATAAGCTGATGATGGATATTTCTCGAGTCTCGCGAGAATTCCTAAAATACCCCCGACTCATACTAAAACCCGGGTGTAAGGCAGATCTGATGCCCCGGAGCCCGGAAGAGGCCCTGAGCCCGGTAGGAGCCCTGAGCTCGGTCGGAGCCCTGAACTCGGAGGAAGGCCGAGCTCGGACATCAATAAAAACTTGAGCTCATACCAATACGAGGTCAAAGCTCAGGGATGGATTCGAGGATCTCAGAGAAATTCAATTCGAGATTCACGCCTCACCCGTAGAGGGAAAGTATATCCTTAGAGATCTCGTTCCCAAAACGGTTACGATTCAATAAGATCGTATCTCGTGTAAAGATGGAAACAAGCAGAGAATCCGGCGAGTATTTCCAAATTCATGTCTATCCAAATGCCAGTCTTCTATCATAAAAGAAGGGACGAAAAGCCATAAGAGGTACGCAATCTTTGAACTTTGGCTGTTACTCTGCCAATTTATCTCCAGATTATTGTATCTGACTTGAACATCGGAGTGCCTTTGGCAGGCACCACACCGGTGTCCTTGGCGAACAGGTCAAACACTTCCGGTTCCGGCGAGATTTGATGGATCATCGGGTCGGGTTCGTCGGGTCGAGCAACCATCGAAATTTCAGCATCAACATAAG
This sequence comes from Pouteria glomerata, assembly GCA_035590655.1. Classification (NCBI taxonomy): domain Eukaryota; kingdom Viridiplantae; phylum Streptophyta; class Magnoliopsida; order Ericales; family Sapotaceae; genus Pouteria; species Pouteria glomerata. Next base: position 29,045 of record JAVXUM010000023.1, read on the forward strand.
CTTTTAAAAAAAATAACTTCAGTTACCAATTGATAATTTTTTTTTATTTTTGTAAATGATCAAATTTATCTTTTTATATTTTAAATTCTTATAAATTTTGAAGGAAAAAATATTAAATAACAAAAAATTAAAAAGATAATTACTAAAAAATTAAATTTTTTTTCTTTCCAAAACTAGCCTTAGTTTAGGGGGAAAAAACATTACAGATGACATTTGGTTTGTATTTTTATTTTTTATTTTATGTTTTATATTTTTTCTTTTGAGGTTCATATTTTAAGGATATTAAAAAATATTTGATTTGACATTTTCTATTTTTCTATTTTGAGATTTTTTTTATTTTGTGTTAAAAATACTCAAAATAATTTTTGATCATTTTGTATTTCATGTATAAACTTATTTTTTATTTTCTAAAATAAAATTTAAAAATACAAGTAATCAAACGTGTTTTGAACTGTTTTTCTTATTTTCAAAAATACAAAATGAAAAATCGCACCTTAGCTTGTTTATTAACTAATCACTATTAACTAGTTACTAGCTAGAAAGTGAGGTTTAAAAAAAATAATTAACTTTTTAGTAGTTAGTTTTCAAGTTTTTTGTTAAATTGATATTTTATTTTTTATAGTTTAAAAAAAATTTAAAATGTAAGATGATAAATTGGATTATTTTTAAAAAAATCAAAAAAATTGAATAGCGAAAATCTAAGAAAGTGACTAAACTTTTCAAATAGAGTCCTAAAAAAATCAACTAAAAAATTTACTAGAAAAACAAGTGTGAGTTAAAAAAAAAAAAAAGACCAACTGAGAAGTTTATAAGAGAAGCCAAGGACGAGGCTTAGAAGAAAAGGAGAATCCAACCGGGTTATGGATAACATTCATGGGTCACGAATTTGGTTCAATCAGAAATAGGTATATGGATTAGGAGGTGTTTAGCTCTAAGAGTAAGATGTTCTTAATATATAGGTCTCCAATATTTCAATTTAATTCCAATACGAATAAATAAAATCCAAAATAGTGTTTAAAATTTAAATTACTAATTAAAATCTTTAATACTCAAATAAAATTTTAAATTAAATTCCTAGAAATAATAAAAAATATTAGTTTAAAATTCTCAAGTATTACAATATATATAAATGTAATATCTATGATAAAATTAATTCAATAATTTAATATGTAATTCAATATACAAAATATAAAAAATTATAAGATAGAAGATTTTGTAATTTTAAAGATTTAAGTTACTTAAATTTAAATTTGTTTAATCATTTATTTAAAAAAAATAATAAAAAAATTAAACACATTACCTTTTGTATCCCACACGTATAATGCCCAAAATATATGTATATTCAATAAGTATTGAATACAGCACTCATTTTAAAATTTCATACATCTTTGATTACGTATATTCATAAATAAAAATAATTAAAATAAAAACACAAATTTATGTACATACACAAAAGAAACAGAGTTGCATGATAATCCATACAGCTAATTAAAGCCTGAGGTATGACACTTTAAGTGCCGTTCAATATTGGAACTTCAGCGTATTACAATAAAAAGGAAGGTTCGCGTTACTTTTAATCGGTCAGCCCTGATGATATTAGTGTAGGTGTCGTTGAATTAAATTTTAATAGTTGATATGTATTTATATTTTTTAAATTTAAAAAAAATATAAATATATTTATATTCTTAAGTTTAATCTAATAATATCTGATTTCAAGTTTTCGAACTAATATTAAATGCAATATTAGCCTTAAATCCTATCACAATTGATACAATGCCGGTATGAACCTACAAAGAAAAACGAAAGGAAAAAAAAATAGAAATTACGACTTGCGTATCTTCTACTCTTTTACTTACATAACAACAACACAAGACACAATAAATATATGTGCTGGTAAAAAAAAAAAATGTCTGAACACATGACAGCTCTCTAAACATAGGCTTGTCGAATAGGAGAGTTATCAAGCGTTCCTGACCATTATGACTGGACCCCATGAGTGTAGGATATGGAGTAATAAATTTAGTTTATTTATTACAATATAGTTCATTTATTACCAAGCATTTCGTATAATTAGTTCCTCGTTATATACGTGACAGATTAATGTGACATTTAAACATTCTTTATATTCAAATAATATAACCAAATTTGATTTCTGTCTCACTTATATTAAATGTTACGTGATGGATATTAAATGCAAAGTAAGTTACCACACGAGCTAAGCAGCCCAAATGAAAAAGTAATGATTTTTCTAGAGTATCGAAATATTATTTTATTGACTTTGCCATACTATAAATAAGATGCTTAGCTATTGAATTCAGATATACTCACTATTGTCTACAACTTAGCTATTGAATTCTTTCTTTTATTCTCACAAGCCTTTACTGACTCAAGTATTAGAGGAATTGTGATCGGGAACCTTCCTTAGCTTTTTCTTCTGACTTACACTTCCTTGCAAGCTTGACTTTACTCACTTTCAGTAGACGTAGTGAGCACGTTTGATAGTATTTTTTATTACTAAAAATTTGACGCCCACAGTGGAGCTCATTCTCTTTGTTTCCTACACATCTATACTTTCTTTTGTTTTTAGTTCATTTTGAAGAAAAAAAAAAGATGACTTCTGGTAGGAATGCGATACCTCCACAATCTCCATGAATAGGAAACGAAACTACACCAATGAGACAAAAGGGAAACTCATTGGTCATACGTACTCCTAGCTTAGAATTGAATAGGAGACGGAAAATGGAGGATCCGAAGGCGATTAAGCGGAGACAAGAGCTTAAAGCTCTAGCTAGTACAAAAACAGGCAAAATTGGAGAAAATACTCTTACAATTAAGTAATGAGAAAGGGAAAACGGTGGCTCGTGATGATTTTCTAGAGACTGACTTTGAAGGGAGTTATGACACTTTTTACAATGATTATGAGGAACAAGGAGATTTTGAAAAAGAAGAAGCTCAAAAGAACAGATAGTATTATGCCAGAAAGGAAGAGGTTGTTGGCCAAACAGGAGAGAGAGTGCAAACTACAAGTGAAAGCTCGTCTAATGATGATGACGTAGTTATGGTCAGAATAAAGAAGCCCGATGGATCCAAAAAGACAGATAGGCCACATTATCAGGATTGGAATGATCCAACCTAGTCTACTCGAATAGTGGTGAGGAAAGCATTTGGGAGGATATCTGCTTCCCTATTCACTAAGGAGATTTGTAAAGCAGAGCCACCAAGAAAGTTTCAAACTCCTAAATTTACTATATATGATGGCAAATCAGATTCGTTGGCCGATTACTACCATTATATGTAGGAAATGACACTCTAAAGTTGGAACAATAAGTTGATGTGTAGAGTGTTTCCATCAAGTCTGGGGACCACTGCGTTTCAATTGTTTTATAAGTTAACCCCTGGAAGCATTTGTAGTTGGGGTCAGCTTGCCGAGAAGTTTGTTGCCTAATTTCTGGCCAAAACAAAGGAGCCAAAAACTACTAAAGTGTTATTAACGATAAAGAAAAAGACCAATAAAAGCCTCAGGGACTACTCTCGAAGGTATATGAAGCTTTATAATGAAATGGAGTGCTATTCTGAGCAGCTGGTTGTTATCTTATTCAAATTCGGGTTGCGAAATGAGGACAAACTCTGGCTTTCATTAACAAAAAAACCAGCAACCAACATATCAGATTTTATGTGGAGGATTGAGTAATATGCAAAAATAGAGGATAAAACTAGACCTACCGAGCAAAAAGAAGCAAAGACCACCCTATTCAAAAGGGAAAAAGGAAAACAGGGGAGATTTGCGCCAGCTGAAGTAAGGAAATCAGTCTTTGAAGCTATTAACATGGTTTTCAAAGAGTCATTTCTTAGGATCCTCCCACAGATTTGAGATAAACCCTGCTTCAAATGGCCAAAAAAGTTGCCTGACTTTGAAGATAAAGAAAATCATAAAGATTTGTGTACCTACCACCAAGACAAGGGGCACTAAACTAGGTTTTGCTGCTCTCTATAATGACACCTGGAAAATTTGGTAAGAAAAGGATATCTGAAAGAACACATTGATGAGATAAGGACCAAAACCACCGAGGCACCTCTCCGAGCACAACGAGATGATCAAAGAAGAAAAAGGAAAGAAATTTAAGAGGAAGATTATATTGATAAGGCGCAACAACTGACCTACCCTAAAATGTGTTTAGGTTTTACCTCCCAAGTGCAAGAGGGTAGTCGTAGTTTTATTCGGTGAGAACCGATGTCATCTCCACAGAGAGGGCTTTGGTAAAGCTCTAGATTTGTTCTCTTAGTTAGTAGGTGAACCTACATTAATATAAACTAATTTTGAGCTTTTAAGATGCTTGAGTACGGTATGAGTTGAGAATGGTGGAGTGAAGGAATTACTATATTAATTTAGAATAATGATATTAAAAATAAACTAACTAAGAAAATCTTGACTTCAAACCAAATTGACTCTCCCTCACAATGTGTATAGGTAACTCTCAAGTGCAAGAGGTCAGTTCTTATAGGGTTTAGGTAAGTCCTAAGTCAATCCACAGGGAGCCTACTTGACTAGAAATCAAGGGTTTGGTCTTTTTCCTTTTTTAAGCTCGTTTTTTGAAAAATGCTTGCCAAATGGTGAAATAAAAATAGAAAATCTTTTTTTTTTTTGGGTTGTTTTTGACTCGTTTTGGGTTTGAGCGAAGGAACTAAACAAAAGATTATGAAAATTTTAAAGAGATTTTTGAAAACAATTTTTTAAAAGCTTGACTTCTCACCCATTCGGTGGTGATGGGGTTTAGAACACTTTGAACTTGTAGGCATACATTGAATTTCACATAACCAAGCAATTTTACTTAATTTTAAGTTCAAGCGCACAAGGATATTAAAACAAGCACTTAGGCAAGTTATCCAAGTGCGAGTTGTATCACGAGTGGCAAGGTTTCTAAAATACTCGGTCTAGGGTTTCGTTTACGAAATTAGGTTCTACTTTTGCCGGGACATTGATACGGAATATAAGCTTTCAAGAACGTCTTCTAAGAAATCCTACACCAATTTTTCACAAGCAAAAGTGTTCAAAGTATTCAACCATACGATGTGAATGCTCAGTGTAAGCCAACACTTAGGGTTTATTTAGAAATTTTGTTCATTGAGTTTAAAGTTTAAAACCTACATCACCACCTTCAAGGGTTCGAAGCCAAGAAGGTGGTTTACCCTAACGTGGCTAGCAACACAACAACAACCAACATGGTAGAATAAAATAGAAAATAACTACGGAACAAAAAGAAAAGCAAGGATGGAGAATGAAAATCTGAAGTTAAAACTGAAATAAAACACAGGAAGTAATTTACAACTTACAATTGTCAAAAAAATGAAAACCCAAGGTAGAGCTCACTCTAAGTAGGTGAAGTACAAGTGAAAGAGTGTAGAAGATCCCTGAGATATGTCAGGACAGGTATTTATAGAAGTACAAAATGTAGGGGTATGAAAGTCTTTTTACATAGCAAAAGAAAACGAAGGGTCAACCAGGTCGGGCGCTCGAGGTCCAAGAGCTACTGTTCACCAGGTGTTCGATGAAGTTCCAACTGAATCCTCCAAAAATCACGTCTCTGGGGGCGCCCGACTGACAAAGGTTGGGGCGCCCGAGCACAGGTGGGGTGCCCGAGCTCCCAGGTGAGGCGCCCGAGCTCTGGCCATTTCACTTCTTCAACATTCTACTCTCTAGGGGGGCCCGACTGACAGATGTTGGGGCGTCGAGCTTCGAAGTGGGGCACCCGAGCTTTGTTCCTCAGCTTCCAACTTCAGTTCTTCTCTACTTTTGTCTATATTTTTCCATTCCTTAGCACATTTAACCTCATTTCCTATACAATTCAATAGGTGTGTCAAATTCATGATATAATCAAGCATTTGTGAAGATAAAACACTTATTAACCATGCATATGATCATAGTATAATGACACAAATGATGCACAATCACATAACACTGACCTTGTCATACTTTTCTGCACATCACATCTGCATTAGGCGCTAGCCCAGAGTTATGTCGACCTGATCCCTTAAAAAGGTACATAGGCAGCTCGAGCAAGTATGTCGCACTCCCTATTTTGGATATAAATTTAATCTTTTAATAATGTGAATACTCATAAATCTTTTATCTCTATTAACCATACTTTATGTGTGTACACATTAACATAAAATCTCACAAATTATAACTCTTAAGTTTATTTCCACAAACTTCGAAAATCAACACAAGACTAGAATTAAAATAGATAAATAGGCAACTTGAGTTCTCTTCCAGCACATGCAGCCACGCTTAACTCATCCTGAAAATTTTAAAATTTAGGAGTTAGTGTCACACACTTAGTAGGAGTGTTATATTTAAAATAAAAGATAATAAATTATTCACCTTTTATTTTTATTATAAAATTTAATATCACTTTTCATTCTCATCACATATGCATTAGAACTTATCGTCATATTTGACCTTAACTGACGGTCTTGTGAGATATATATATATCCATAATTAATTACATAACCTATAGTCTCACAAATAACTAAGAATTAAATTTAGCAATAATAACAATATTACATCACATCATAAATACCACATTTTATACATTAACTCTTAGCATCACATTATGCCCTATCTAGCAATGATATAAATATCTTATCACATTATTATCGCAATTTTTCAATCATCAATTCATTATAATGTTGTACCATACTTAATAAATATCTCACCACATCATGATCTCCACATGCCCCATCTGGCAGTGTCGTGATATGCATATATGATGAATAATTTAAATGTTAATAGAGGACACAATTAGCCCTATCTTGCCTATAAGTTGAGTATTTAACTATGGATAGTGGCTTTGATTAACATGTCCATTAGCCAATCTGGCTTAGTCCCCATCTAGCCCCAATTTTTTGCCTTATTTGCCCTCATCTTTGGTCCCATCTAATTTCAATGCATGTGTAATGCACACTATTTGTGCTACAAAATGGTATTTATTATTTTTATTAATATTTTTCTCAAATAAAGAAATCACTTCTCATTTATCGTAACTTATATAATCATAGTTCAGCATTACCGCAATTAATTCACAAATAATAAATAATTTCTCTGATAAAAAATCAATCCACATACTAACATTCTATAAATAATCATATATCACTATCAACACAATTAATTCATAATTCTTCACACAACAATATCAACTCTACTTATTATCATTCCATAAATACTCATAGGTCAACATTAGTAAAATTAATTTCCTAAATAAAAATCTCAACGCTTAGATTTATTATTTTAAAAATAATCATAAGTCACTATCACATAATTGATTCATAGCCGTTACTAATTTTATTATCACCACAAGTAATTTCTCTTATAAAAATATTAATTTTCAGAATAATCATTTAATAGTTCTCACAAATAATTTCTTAAGTAAAAATCACATTTATTATGCCATAATCATCAATACAATTACTTCACAAATAATATGTAATATTATTATTTATTTTTCACACAGATTATTCTATAAATAATCACCACCTTATCATTAATCAAATTACTTCATAAAATAATTAATATTTAGATATAAACAATTTCTCAAATATAAATATTATTTTTCTATAAATAATCACAATTTACTAATTAATATTAAAACAATAAACATAATTAATTTACAATTATTACTCCATAGATACTTAAAATTCACTGTAATAAGTAGAACATAACCATTATAGTCTCAGCATATTTAATTTATTTAATCTTTTATAAATTTAATTTTTAAATTAACAAAATTAAATAACTTGCCTCAATTATTCAGTTAAAGTTCCTTAAGGTTTCTCTTTCATTGCTATTCTCTTCCCTCGATTTTACCTTACTGTTTTCTCTTCTTTAACCCTTACACACATGTGATTTGTGTACATATATATCATCTGGTAGCTCATTAGTCTTCATCGCCTCAAACATAATATATAGATATTATATAAATTTTTTTAGATTTTCACGTGGATTCTTACAACCTTCACACATAAACCCATAACTACACACACAGAGACAAGACATATCAATGCAAACAAAACTAACATAAAATAGCCACGTGTCATTTCAAGTTCATCTACCACCTTGATTTAATTAATTTTTAATAATCTGATTAATCTACTAATTAATTTAAATTAAGATTAATGAAATTTTAAAATAATACCAAATTAACACAATTAAATTTCTAAATATAAAATAAAAATTAAATTAATAATGTGATTAAAAATAATAAAAATTCAGGATGTCAAGACTCTCCTCCCCTTAAAGAATTTCTTCCTCGAAATTCTTGCTTGGTAGAAATAAGTATGGGTATTACTTCTGTATTCTCTTCTCACTTTCCCAAATGGCCTCCTCTACAGTGTAGCTTCTCCACTGTAACTTTACTAATGGTATTGTCTTATTTCATAAAACTTGATCTCTTCTATCTAAGATTTAAACTGGTTCTTCCTTGTAAGGCAAATCCTCTATCAATTAAATTGGTTAGGAAGTCAATACATGAGGTAGATTTAGAATATATTTATGCAATATTGACATATGGAACACGTCATGAAGTCTAGATAATTTTGGAAGTAGAACTAATCTATATGCAATTTTCTCAATTCTTTATATAATCTCAAACAGTCCAATGTAGCAAGGCAATTTTCTTTTTTTCCCAAAATCTCATTATATCATTCCAAGGACAAACTTTTAGAAATGTTTTATCACCTATAGAAAATTTTAATTCTCAGATGTGATTATCTACATAACTTTTCTGACGACTCAGAGCTATCCTCAATCTATCTTGTATCATCTTCACTTTATCTACCATGTCCTGCACTAACTCTAACCCAAGTAATTTTCTTTTTCTCACTTCATCCTATTTTATTGAAGTTCTATATTTACAACGATACAAAGCTTCAAACTGTGTCATGCCAATACTAGAATAAAAATTATTATTATAAGTAAATTCCAGCAATGGTAACAAATCATCCCAATTTCCTTTAAAATCTAATGCACAAACTCGTAACATGTCTTCTAAAGTTAGGATCATTTTCTCAGATTGTCTATCTGTCGAATGATGAAATACAGTACTAAATCTTAAAGTTGTTCCTATTTCCACTCTAGAGTAAGAAGTGACCGTAATAACCCTGTAGGACTCTAATGTTCTACTTTTACCTATTGTCAAGTCAAACATCTACGTACATATTCTGCAATTTCTCGCTTCATACCAATCCACCAGTAATACTCTCACCAATTTCTATACATTTTTGTACTTTTAAGATGCATAATATAAGGAGAATGATGTGCCTCTTCTAATTTTCCCTCTTCAATTCTGAATTTTTTGATACACAAACTCTATTACCATAACAAAGTAACCTGTCATCCCTAACTATAAAGTCTACTTGCTTATTACCTACTATTTGTTTCTAGATCTTCTACAATTGAACATCTTGTAACTGTAACTCCCTAATATGATCAAGTAGTAATGGCCTCACCCTTAATTGAAGAATCAAAGGATCCGTTTTAGTTATAGCTAACTCTGCATCCATATGTGTTATATCGTTAAATGTTTGAATTCTCTAACACTAATTATAAGCTAACACATCCATAGACTTACAACTTAGAGCATCTATCACCATATTTGCTTTGCCTGGGTGATAATGGATATTGCAGTCATAGTCTTTCAGTAACTATAACCATGTCTTTTGTCTTAAATTCAACTCTTTCCGAGTAAACAAATACTTCGAACTTTGATGATTAGTGTAAAATAACAATAGTCTCACGATATAAATAATGCATTCATAACTTTAGAATAAACATAACTGTAGCTAATTCCAAATCATGGGTTAGATAATTTTGTTCATGAGATCTTAATTGTCTTGAAGCATAGGCAATTACCTTCCCATTTTGTATCAAAACACATCCTAACCCTTAGTGTGAAGCATCACTATAAATTACAAATCTACCGTTGCCTGAGTGAAGTACTAACACTGGAGCTATCTCACAACTATTATTCCATTCAACCCAAATAAATTATACAAATTAGACATTGAATGGTCAAAATATAAATTAAATCAATTTATAACATAAATCTAATAAATAGAACGCAATCATTACACCCTCAGCACATTTAATTTATTTGATCTTCTATAAATTTAATTTTTAAATTAACAAAATAAAATAATTTACGTTAATTATTTGATTAAAATAACCTAGAGTTTTTCTTCCTTGCTATTCTCTTCATTCAGTTTTACCTTATTGTTTTCTCTTCTTTAACCCTTACATAAATGTGAGTCATGTACATATATATCATCTGGCAACTCATTTGTCTTCACTACCTCAAGCATAATATATAAATACTATATATATATATTTATATTTTTAACTTTCCACATGAATTCTTACAACCTTCACACATACACCTCTAACTACACACACACATGACATATTAATGCAAACAAAGCTAACATAAAATAGCCATATGTCACTTTATGTTCATCTACCACCTTGATTTAATTAATTACTAATAATCTAATTAATCCACTAATTAATTTAAATTAAGATTAATTAAATTTTAAAATAACACCAAATTAACACAATTAAATTTCTAAATATAAAATAAAAATTAAATTGATAATGCATTTAAAAATAATTAAAATTCAGGATGTCACAAGATAACTTGAGTACGATCTCCACATTTTTCATAAACCATTTGTGTAAGGCATAACCCTCACTTGAAGCTAGGCTTTCACATATCATCAAGATGTAATTTGGATCACTTTATCTTTGAACTACGTCAATTTCATCCCTTCACAGTGTATGTAAATAGTTTGAGCACACAGCTTGAGTCTGGTCATCTCACTCTTCATAGATTTTCTTTTAATACACACTTCATTTTCAACGCACAGACACATTTATCCATATGTAAATGTCTCACTACACTCACATACATGAGTTAGGCTCAGATGCTTAGCATTCACACATCATATGCATTTCATGATTGCATGCATTGATCATCATAAACCAGAGTATTATATTGTGAGATTATGATTGTAAAGAGTAGAAAATGAGCCTAAACATCCCTAGGTGTCTAGGCTTAATAGTTTTCATACGTAACTGAACCTCTGAACCCATTATCTTTGATTGTACAGACTAGTCGAGAGTCACTAAAAAACGCCATTTACCACATTTTTCGAAAGCATAAAACAACACATTTTAAATCATAATCAAAATTTGGGTTTTTTGATACACCCATTTTGTAAGCATCAGGTGGCGACCTATAATTAAGGCCTTATTTTAAAACAAAACCATACTTTTCACATTTGAGTGATCTTGAATGCACCATGTCATAGTAAAGAATCATGACCCACAATCGTTGGCTCGATGTGCAGATCCAGTCATGACACAAATATTCAGACGATGATTTCACTTGTCACTTTTCAGTTATGATGTGGCCTTGTGGTGAAGATCGGTAGAGAATGCTTAGGTTGTTGTGGCTTTGACCTAGGAGGGATTCTAGGAGTTATTCTATGAGCATTGTTTTCCCATCACTCTCAAAGACATTGTAATACCCTCACCTTTGGTGTAAATGAAAGTTGAATGGAAAGAATGTTTTTGATGTGGGAAAATGAGTTTAGAATGGAAGAGGAAGGATTGTGGCTGTAAACCTTGGCTATGTGGAACAATTGCATGGATTAGTGTTAATTGTCTTGACTATGCATGTTCATGTTTAATTTAGTGCATGGCTTGACTTGGGTGTGTGTTCTTAGTTTGTTGGTGAATGAGAGTGTAGTGAGTTGAGGAAAGGAAAAAGAAAAGGAATGGAAATGGGATTCTCGGCTAATGCATGGTTTGATAGCAAAATTTGACTTTCTAAGTTAATTTGGACTAGCTTGGACCAATAGGAAGGAGCCTTGACCATTTGACCACCAACTAAGCAAGTATATATATATAATATTGATATATGGTGGGAGAAGAGGGATGGCCGGGCAAGCCATCCCTTGGCCTTGTTTTGTTGTTAAGTAAGAAGTAAGGGTGGTCAATGGTATTAAATGGTGGTGGACCCCATGAGTTTAATGCTTGGAGGACTTTGTGTGTGTGTTTTGGTGATTTCTTGTGGCTCCAAATGCTTAGCCGGCCATGTGAGTGTAGATATAGGTGTGTATGTATATTTGAGTGTAAGATATCATTATTTTGTGTTAAGTGTGAAAGGAGAAAGAAGAGAGGAACCACTTTGCTCTTGGAAGGCACCATCCGGCCATTTTTTTCTTTGAGAGTGAGTTTGAGAGTTGAGAAAGGAATTTGAGAGAAAGATTTGGAGAAGAAGAAGAAGAAAGGAAGAAGAACCAAAGGTGAAGTCAAGAGGAGGAAGAAGAGGCTAGTTCTTGAGTTCTTTTGCTCTTGGAATAAGTTTGGAGGAGGAAAATCCATCTTGAGGCCTTGGAGGAGATTTGGAGGGATTGAAGAGGTTCAAGTTTGAATTTGAGGTAGGGAGCTCCTCATAACTTAATTTTGATGTTCTTCTTCTCTTTCTCTTGAACTTTATTCTAGTATATGAAACCATGCTAAGTAGTGGACTTCAAACAAACCTAGAGATCCTAAGTGAATTAAGAGTGTGTGATGAACTTAAATGGCATAAGGATGAGTCATGGGAGGAGAGGGAAGATAATTTTGAGAGTTGGTTTAGAATGACCCTAGAGGAGGGAAAATTGATTGGGAAATGGAATTTGGTGCTTAAAAATAGGTAGGAATGGAGAGTGGGAGTGAAAGGGTAAAGGAGGAGAAAAACACCCGGAGCAGGCCACTCTCGGGGGGCGCCCGCCTGGGCACGGGGCCGTGCGCCCGCCGAGGCTGGTCCCGGGCCCTGTTTTTCCCTGCTCCTTGCTCCTTAGCTACTCCCTCCTACCCTTCACCTTGTGACATGCCTAGAGTGGAACCATATGATTATAATTGGTATCCTTGATGCTTGAAATATGGTATGTTTGAGTTATGATACATTGTTGTTATGTTGTTATTATATCACAATTGCATTGGGAAGATGAAATGATACCATGTTTGAATTGAAATGATGAGTTGCATGTGAAATCATGAAATGCTATGTTTATGAGAACATGAACCTTATCTTAAGGAAAGGTAAAGGAGAATGTGAATGTTAATGGATGAATGTGAGAGGATGAACCCTCAAAGGCAATGAGATGTATGTAAATCCATGTAATGCTCAAACCTAATGAAAAGAGAATAAAACGGAA
>JAVXUM010000023.1:42398-54680 GCA_035590655.1 Pouteria glomerata
ATATTTTACTAGAAATAATTTAATTAAATATATTTTAATTTATAATATGTTATATAATTTAATAAAATATATTTTAAATATAAACTAAAAGTATAAAGATTTGACTGTTACAATTGAAAGGTGAGATATTAAAATAATACTGAGAGTAAACTATAAAGAAAATTACCTTTTTATTCTTAGTTAATAGCTGTGTTTAACGGTTAACTAATGAAAAAACTGAATTACTACTTGAATGAAAGTATAAGAATTTGACTATTATAATTGAAACATATGGAACTAAAATGATATTGAAAGTAAGCTGTGAATGTAGTTTTTATAATTTATCCTTTAAAATAATTAAATATAATATATATTTTTTTAATCTTAGAGTCTTCTTATTGGATGGAGGTCTTAAACTATAACTTAAACTGTCTAGTGTTTTAGTTGACTCCACTAGCTTGCAATTGAAAGCATTAGGTGCTATATCCTTGTATCAATCTTTTTTAAAAATTATCAAATCTGTATTTTTACTCATATTGTATTCATAATTCGTATTCATTCCTATATTTACTTCTTCTTCTTTTTTTGTGACAAACTTATATAATTATATATTTACTTCTTATTTGCTCGCTTTTTATTTTCCAAAGACACGGACCCTACCCAGCGCTCCACATGAAAGGATAATGGAGTAGTGGTCCTTCTTTTTTTGGCTTGGATTGGATTAATTATAAAATTAAAACACCCCTGCACATCGATTGAGTATTGAAAAGTTGCTTTGATATATATATATATATATTTTTTTTTTTTTTTGGCTAAGTAAGTTGCTTTGATATTGGTTACGGGAAGTTTCTTCATTTGACTATTATTGACTATTATTATTTCTTTAATAATGGAATATAAAATGTCTAAAAGAAAATCACGACAAATAAGAAAAAAAGAAAGGTATTTGCAAATTTTTTTATTGATTTAATTAAAAATAAAAATAGAATTATGCAGTGCAGTTGTAACTGGTGGCGGGGGCCTATCATATATTAGCAGCCGGCAGCAGATAGATATTTTATCTTCGTTATTATACTATTCCTATTTGATACTTATCTGCTTCATACGTATGTGATTTGAGTGAGTGTAAGCCAGTCAAACAGGGTGATCAGGCAGATATGGCAGGGGGGGAAGGAGGAGCAGCAGCAGCAACCCTAGAGTATACTCCAACGTGGGTGGTCGCACTTGTCTGCACGGTTATTGTCGCCATCTCTCTCGTCGCTGAGAGAATACTCCACTACGCTGGCAAGGCAAGCCTGTATTAAACTACACCTAGCTTATATAGAATTTTTATTATTATTAGCAAACAACAGAACGGTTTCACCAACTCTGTTTCAGTGTGTTCTGTTTTCTCTTTTTCAATGATTCATATCTGATCCTCTGATGGTGCTTGCTTGCAGTACTTCAAGAAGAAAAAGCAGAAACCTCTTTATGAAGCCTTGCTCAAAATCAAAGAAGGTCCTTAATATTTTGTTTCTATTTTTGGTTTACCAAATGTGGAATTAATTGGACGCTAGCTTCAAAAGTGAGTTATTATTATGTTAAATTTAATTAAATGGATGATGATGATGATAAATTTAATTTAATTTTGCAGAACTGATGTTGTTGGGTTTCATATCTCTGCTCCTGACTGTCTTCCAAGACAGAATCAGCGAAATATGCATCGCCAAGCACTTGGCAGATGAGTGGCTTCCTTGCAGCAACAAAGAGAAAACCTCCTCAGAACCAAAATCTACTGCCCACTTCTTGACTCCCTTCTTGTCAGGCACTGGCGGCCGCCGCCTCCTAGCTGAGCAGTCCGGTGCATCAGATCACTGCAATCAGAAGGTAATTAATTCAATCGTTCATTAATTTCCTCCCTCCAATTAACATTGTTTTTCATGCATCAAACTTGATTAGCTTGATTAATCCAATCGTAGCCTTCATTGATGAGTTCCAAATCCATAATATTTATTAATTATTTTCTCCACGCTTGTTAAATTGAATTCAACAAGTATGATTATAGCAACTGTATTTGAAGTTTACATATTAAAAAAAGAGAGAAGGAGAAGAAGAAGAAGTCAGTCAACTACAAAGTCTACAAATACTGTGCTGAAGAATTCAATGTACACACTGTTCACATTGGATGGAAACATTAGTTGACTTATTCACAGCCACAAATATATATATATATATATCCATTTCACTTAATTCAAGAAAAATATCGGTTTTATTTTGACTTCCTTAATTAGTTTTTTTGTAACAGTAACAGTTGCATGTTTCATCACTTTGCGCATGTTCAAATTACCTTGTCATGTATGCAGTCTTGCTTAAATTAATTCAACTTTCCCACTGAGTTCAAAGTGTTTTTTTTTTTTTTTTACCCCAAATTCATTGTTAAAATATGAAAGCAAGAAAGAAATTCTAGAGAGAATAATTGAATTGATATTAATGTGTAGAGCATGTACATTTATATAGACCTACGAATCACCTAAATAAGGAAATTAAGTAGTAAGGAAACTGAATATGTTACAATATATGTTAGGTGATATATATTAGAGAATAATATATAAACTAGAATATTTCTAATATGTCCCCATAAACTCATGGAGGTATAGAAGAGATCAAGTTGAGTTTGGAAATCAATTCGTGAAATCTTTCAGGAGGCAATGCTTTAGAAAACAAATCGGCAGTCTGTGCAACGAAAGTCACATAAATAAACTGTATGGGATCTTGTATTACATGTTGGTGCACAACATGACAGTCAATCTCAATTTGTTTGGTGCGTTCATAGAAAACATCATTGTGAGCAATTTGAATGATACTCCGATTGTTACAGTAAATATTAGTGGCAATAGAATGAGACATCCCCATATCAAAAAGTAACCATCGAAGCCATTGTAGTTTCTGTGCAGTGTCACCAGGAGCACGATATTCGGTTTCAGTATTGGATCGAGCAGTGACAGTCTGTTTCTTGCTGCGCCAAGAGATGAGAGAGTCACTCAAGAAGAAGCAAAAGCCAGTGGTAGAGCGCCGATCAGCAGGATCACTAGCAATCAGTATCAGTGTAGATCCGAAAATCAAGAAATGTCTGAAAAGAATAATAGAGTTCATAGAATAGGGAACTTTTAACATATTGCAGAATACGAAGAACTGCAGCATGATGAATTGATCGTGGAGTTGACATGAATTGATTAACAATGTGAACGTCGTATGTAATGTCGGGTCGAGTAATAATGAGATAGACAAGACTCCCAACCAATTGACGATAAAGTGTGGCATTAGATAGAGGTGTGTCGTCAAGAGGTGTGAGGTGAACATCAGACTCAAGAGGAATTGGTGCAGTCTTGTTATCAGTGAGTTCAGCTCAGGAGAGAATATCACAAGCATACTTGGCCTGAGAGAGAAAGTAACCTGTAGTGCCAGTAGTGACTTCGAGGCTAAGAAAGTGGCTGAGATTACCCAAGTCTTTTATTTCAAAATGGAAACTGAGCAAAGACTTGAGTTTAGAGATGCCCCTGTGATCATCACCAGTAATAATCATATCATCCACATATAAGAGAAGGAGAACAGTGTCATGTGCTGATGTCTGAATGAAGAGGGCGGAATCATAAGGACTGAAAGAAAAACCAAATGTACCAATGGTGGCACTGAATTTTGCAAGCCAAGCTCAAGAGGCCTGCTTGAGCCTATAAAGAGCACGACATAGTTTGCAGACCTAATGTGGAGGATAAGAGGAGCCAAGAGGAGGTTACATATACACTTCTTCAGCTAAGTCACCGTTGAGGAAGGCATTTTTAACATCCATCTAAAATAATGACCACTGACGAGCGGTGACAATAGCAAGCAGGCTTCGGACAAATGTGAGGCAAGCTACAGAGGCAAAGGTCTCCTTATAGTCAATCCCATATTCTTGAGTATAGCCTTTGGCCACTAGACGGGCTTTGTAACACTCAGTAGACCCATCAAAGCGAGTTTTAACCTTGTAAACCCATTTGCAGCCAATGGTTGTCTTATTGGGGGGAAGATCAACCAAATCTCAAGTAGGAGTGTTTTCCAGGGTTTGTAATTCTTCAAACATTGTTTGCTGTCAAAGAAGGTCTGAACTAGCCTGTTAAAAGGAGTAAGGCTCATGTTGGGGGAGGGGGGGAAGGTATAGAAATAGTGAAAATCATGAAAGTGAGATGGAAGTTTCCTTACCCGAGCAGCGCGGTCAAGAAATGCAGGATCAGTATCAAAAGACTTAAGTGGTATAGATGTAGTGTCACAAGGTATAGGATCAACAGGCGAAACTGAAGGATCAGGAGAGACCGAAGCAGGCATGGTAGGAGCTGGTGGAGTCTTAGAAGAAGAGGAGGATATGCTCGGAGTAAGCATTTCAAGAACTAGGGATGCCTCAGAAGAAGATAATGAGGTGTCCGTAGGGAAAAGATTAATAGAAGGATTAATAAAAAATGAGGGAATGTCAATAAAAGAAGGTGGAAAGGAGGATACAGATGAGAACATTTTGTGTTCCCAGAAGACTACATGGCAGGAGACACGAAGACGATTAGAGATGGGATTCCAATAACGATAGCCCTCGTGTTCAATTTCATAATCCAAGAAACAGCACAAACGAACTCGAGGTTCCAATTTAGTGCATTCATGAGAGGGAAGCAAAACAAAGCAAACACATCTAGAAACACAAAGGAGTTCATATGAAGGAATAGACCCATATAATCGTTCATAAGGAGTTTGGTTGTGAAGGAGAGGAGTGGGGACACGATTGATAATATAGACAACAGTAAGAGTGCTTTTCCCCTAAAATTTTTCAAAATAGAATGAAGAGATGAGAAGAGTGCGAATGTGTCAAGAATGTGACGATATTTGCGTTCTGCTCGACCGTTTTGCTAGGAAGTGTGTGGACAAGAGCAATTGGGGAGAGTGCCTTGTTGACGAAGAAAAGCAAGAAAATCAGATTTTTGATATTCCATGGCATTATCAAAGCGAAAAATTTTAATAGTATAGCAGAATTGTGTTTTAAACATGGTAGCAAAGTCAAAATAAATTTTGAAAAGTTAGGATTGACTGTTTATCAGATAAAGTCAAGTAAAGTGAGTGTAATCATCCACAAATATAACAAAACTATGAGCCCCTCCCATAATAGTGGTAGGAGAAATACCCCAAACATCTGAATGGACAAGATCAAAAGCAGAAGAAGAAAAACTATCACTTGACATGACACACAATCAAGAGGTTCACGATGAACCAAACCTAACTGACCACTAGAAACTAAAATTTTTAAATGACTAGTTGAAAGATGTCCTAATCTACAATGCGATAGATGATATCGAGAAATAATAGAGGCAGTTGCAGCAGAGTGATGAGTTGTAGGCGAAAGGTGGAAATGAACCGATTCAAACAAACGACCATGCTTACAACCTATCCCAAGGGTTTAGCCCGACTGTGGATTTTGCAGAAGACAACTAGAAAAAGAAAAAGTAACAGTAAGTTCAAGATTACACAGTTGACCAATAGAAATAAAGTTAAGAGATAGGTCGAGTAAATAGTAAGTCCGAGAAAGAGAAAGTTTTGAAATAGAAACATGGCAAATATAGTGACCATGCATATGAGAACCATTAACAATTTGAATAGTAGGTACATTGGAGGCAAATGATGTGGTAGTAAAAAGTTTAGGATTTGGCGTCGTATGATTGGAGCAAGCAGAGTCAAAAAATCAAGTAGAATTACCTATAGTAGCAGACGAAGTAGGGATTACCAGAAATAGAGCTGAGCTGACAAATGATAATGGTAATGTCATTTTTGGTTTTGGTCAGATTGGATAAAGAGGATGGTGTAGCAGACTCGGGCAAAGTAGAGGTAGCAGTGGGCAAAGTAGGCTCCATGGACGTAGGATGTTGCTGGTTGTGGCTACGAGACCCATTAGTGTAAAAGTCAGGCGGCTTCTTAGGACACTAATGATGTAGATGTCCAGGACCCCACTTATGGTAGTGAATGCATGTACGATTAGGACACAGTGGTAATGAGTGATCAAGTTTCTTGCAATTTTTGCATGGGAGTTGATCTGTAGGGTTTTCACGAGAAGAAGTTGAGGAAGTAGAGCAAGGATAGTGAGATGCATAGGCAACATTTGGTGCCTAAGTCTGGGAAGAGCCAAGACGAGTTTCTTCATAAAGAAGTTCGGAGATTACTTGATCAAGGTTGGGAAGAGGGCTATGATGTAGGAGAGAAGTTCGTATTGGCTCAAAGCTATCATTGAAGGCTATAAGAAATATAACCAACCTCTGATTATCATGATAGAGAGCAAATTTCTTTGCATCAATGGAATTGGTCCAATCAGGTTTAGAGGCGGATGGTTGTTCCCAATAAACTTGTATCTGAGCCAAAAAACTGTAAATGGATTGACCAGGTTCTTGATAAAGACGATGAAGTTGGGCAAGAATTTAATATTGGTGAGTAAGATCATTAGTGGTGCAACGAGAACGAAGAAAATCCCAAACCTCTTTAGCAGTCTCAAAACGATGAAATTGGGTCCCATTAAAAGGTATAAAGGTGCTGCGAAGCCATATAATAAGTTGATGATTCTAGCTATCCCATTCATCAAGATGCTCATTAAACTTTTCATTTGATTCATCTTTATTCTTTGTTGGAGGATGGATATCACCATAAACATAGCGCCAGAGTTTGCGGTCTTTTAGGAAACTGGATATGGTATGAGCCCAAAGAAGATAATTAAGGCCGGAGAGAATGATGGTGATAGGTTGGACAACCTCCGTTTGCTCTATTGAGAATATCGAATAGGTTGTGTGTTGTAGAAGCAAAATCTTATGAAACGGACATCAAAACGGATTTAGGGTGATGAAAAATCCTAGGAATCGGATTGAACTGGCCACAAATAGCACCAAAGTGACCTGAACTGGCCACAAGAAAACGAAGCCAGTCTGGAGCGGTTTAGCCAGTCAGTAATTGAATCAGTCGAATTAAAGGCTGTGACACGAGAGAAAATTGCATGGGAGCTATAATGGGAGAAAATTGCATGGGAGCTGCGGCGTGGATGAGCCGCAATGAAGCCACGGCACTGGGAATTCCAAAGAGAAGCCGAGAAGCGAAGGCGAGCCGTGTGGAAGGGGAAACGGCTTAGTTGAGCCACGAATGAGGAATCGCGCATGGTGGCACATGGCTAAGTTCTGAGGGCGCCTGGGTGCACGTGAGGAGGTTTTTGAACGGGATTTTTAGATGGTTGAACTCAAAAAGATGAGACGAATCCAGTGGTATGTTGGATTCGTAGGATAGAGGGACTGAATTGGGCACAGAAAGCTGAGATGCGTTGGTGTTGGGTTGTTTCCGATGACGATGCAACCAGTTATGAAAAATCAATTGACCATGGCTCTAATACAATGTTAAAATATGAAAAGCAAGAAAGAAATTCTGGAAAGAATAATTGAATTAATATTGATGTGTAGAGTATGTAAATATAGACCTACGAATCACCTAAATAGGGAAATTGAGTAATAAGAAAACTAAATATGCTACAATATATGTAACGTAATATATAGTAGAGAATAATTTATACACTAGAATATTTCTAACATTCATATTGCAAAACTTAAGCAGACTGATATTACAAATTTTCACATGCATTATTTAATTAACATAAAACAGTTAGGAATTTATAACGAATTTATATTATCCCTTTGGCATGTTTAATTACTTATTTGGTTTTTATCACTGATTAATTAATTTTATGAGCAGGGGAAGGTACCATTGTTATCCATCACAGCAGTGCATCATCTTCACATCTTCATCTTTGTGCTCGCTGTTGTGCATGTCACTTTCTGTGTTCTGACAATTATTTTTGGTGGAGTCAAGGTACGTACTAATTTCTTTACCCACCTTTTTTAATTTCTAAATAATTTGACTAGTACTCTACTTTCTACTTTTCTAACATATCACTTACATTAGATAGATACTTGAAGCAAATACCTTAATTCTTTTTGGCAATTTTTTTGTTTGTAGATACGACAATGGAAACATTGGGAAGATGCTATCTTGAAAGAAGAATATAATCCTGAAGAAGGTAATCAATCCCTAATTGCTACTATTAGAGTTTAATTGTTGGCATTGCTGACCATTTTTTTGTTTTTGGGGGGGTGGCGGTTGTGTTGTGGTTGATTATTGATTGTAGTGTTTTGTTGTGTTGTGCAGCTCTGAAGAACAAGTTCACCCAAGTCCACGATCATGCTTTTATCAAGGGCCGTTTTCTGGGGATTGGTAAAAATTCAGCTTTGCTCGGTTGGGTGGTAAGTCTGTCTCACTGTACTAGCTAACTCTACTTCTCTTTTCATTATTTGCAAACTCATCCGATAGAAAAGTAGTACTGCAGCTACTGCTACTGCCAGTGCTCTGTCTGTTAGCAAGTCTGACTTGACAATGTATTCTTGTCATCAAATTTGAGGAATTCATTTTTCGGATGCATAACTTTCATTATATATATGTTCAATAGAATAGAAGGTCATTCAGGACAATTGTACGAAGCACTGTTTTCACTTTTTTGGTTTCTTTTCCTCAAAACAGAAATTCGATACAGTTGAGAAAAGAGTAGGAGAAATTGAGAGAGATTAATGATTTCTCCCTCTTACAGTGTATTTACTATTAGAAAATGAGAAATCAAGAAATAAATCAGGAAAAATCTGCTATGAGTATTCTAGAATTACTACAAGATATTCAATATATAACAGAAACTTTTTTTTTTGGGGGCATTCAAATATGCCATTAAATTATATATATTATACTTTATTTGTGTTTATTTTGCAACTTTTGGTATTCTCTCATTTTAGAAATTTTTTTTTTTTTTTTAAATTTGTGTATGTAGTTACCAAATGCATTTTTTAAATCACAAACTAGTTTTCAGAGCACTTTTTAGATGCATGTTTTCCAGACTAACTTGTTGAAACCATAAACAAATAGAACTTCTAAGGTTTTTCAAGTAGTTTTTGAAACTTAGTAGTAGTTTTTGTTGGGAAGTCTGACCTACCTGAGGTCTTCTTGCTTGCGCGTAGGCCTAACCCACGGAACCTACGCCACATTACATGAACCTAATATATATTAAATAACCCATATCCACTTAAAAAACTAAGTCTTGTAAGTGGTGAACCACCCAATTGTATATTAAGATCCAACTTTTTTTTATTTATCTGATGTGGGACTCAACTTTTATACATGTTCCTAACAATCTCCCTCTTATGTGTGAACCATGCATTGGGCCTTGCTCCCCCTTAATTTGATCCACTTGACTCCTCCTTGATCCATGATTTTTTTTAACTCTCCAACACCGATTTAACTCTAGATTTGTTTTTAACCGCACACTCCATCGATCAAAGAGCCATCCCCTTTTACTCCATCTAGAGCCTCCATCTAGCGGGCTTGATTGCATCATTGCTCTGTCGAGAGCCTCCTTAGATTAATCTCGCTCCATTGAGAGTTTTCGTGCAAGCCCACTAAATCGATGTTGAGTCCGCCGCCCAAAGATCGTTAGCCATCGGCTCTAATATCACTTGTTGATGAAGTCTGTTACCACATATAAGTTCAAGCATTACTTGGACTTGATTTATGTCTTCAGTTGGTAGATGGGAGACGATCCTGACATATGTGTGTTCAAGGTGTGGTTTGCGGCATACAGGTTCCTAAAGGGTGAGTACTCCAAGATAGAGATTGTTGAAGTATCACTCATTACTCACGAAAAACACATAGGAGGTTGGGGGATTGCAGAGTTTGACCCGTAGTCTAGAGGTGTATAGGAGTATCTTGCTGGCTGGCTCGCTGGGCTTGTTGGGAGTCTTACCCAGCAAGCAGCACGGGTAGTTTTTAATTAGGGCTTTACAAAGGCCCATTTTGGCCAGTTATATTGTACCTATATATATGAGTCTTATTATACATTAGAGATGAGAGTTAAATTAGGGTTTTCAAGAAAATAGGATTTTATGAATTCTCTTTGTAATTTGTATTCTTTGACCACATTATAATTGAAAACCAGATCCTTGATAATTGATAATTGAAAACTAGATCCTTTGCCCCTGGATACAGGCAATTTGCCGAATCATGCAAACCTCCGTGTTCTATTTGTGTGTATTTCTTGTTTTGATTCATTGCATTAGATCACAGGAGTGATCCAAGGTTTCCGCGTCTGGAACTTTCTCAACAACAGTTATTTGTTCCCATAAAGATCGGGGAAAAAAAATTTCATTAATATGATTTGGCTGTTAAATATTTTTCTTCTTCAATGTGGCATTCTAGATGAGAAAATTATTATAATCTCATATGAATATTTGCTGTATTGGCAATGCCCATATCATGTCACATCTGTTTTGTTAGTTCTAAGCCATTGTTGCATTAGTTGTTTTATGTTAAATTTATTTACAAGCTAAGTAGTAAAATTTCCTTCATCTAAATGGACTATGTTTTCGTGGTCTTGTTTTATATTTTCTTCAAATTTCCAGCTTTCATTTTTCAAGCAGTTTTATGGATCTGTGACCAGATCAGACTATACCACTCTTCGGCTGGGCTTCATTATGGTAAATTACTTGATCTGAACATTTGTAATTGCAAATCTCATAGTTTTTGTCACGTCCCTCCTGCCCTTTGAGTGTCTGTTTGAGGTATTTCCCATCTTATGCTTCAATACCTATCGTGTAGACACATTGCAAGGGAAACCCAAAGTTTAATTTTCACAAGTACATGATACGTGCTCTCGAAGCTGATTTTAAGAAGGTTGTTGGAATAAGGTAAGTAAAAATTTAGGATGGCAGATATTGTAGGTTCCAAAGCTTATTTTTTCAAAAATTTGTAAGTTCTCACACTAAGGTTAGGTCACTACCACTTGTGTCTTTAGTATGTTTTATATGCTTTTTAAGCATATTACCATTTATCACAATTCTTAGGGCTTCCAATCACCTTTATTCTGTTGTCACCGATCAAATCCTGCTGATATATGACTTCATTGATTGCAGTTGGTATCTCTGGTTGTTTGTGGTTCTTTTCTTGTTGCTGAATGTTCACGGTAAGCTATTTTCCTAGTTTGGACTACATTTTTATTTCTCCAAAAGTATATTTTTTCATTCACATATGACTTATAATTGGTCTTACTTCGGACTTCAAATCAAATGTCTCTCAAATAAATGCAGATAGATCCTCTACTCTCATTCTGAAATTGTGCGATGGGTATAGTTTATTATGCATTAGCATCTTAAGTCAAAAGTATGTAGTCCCTGATCTAAAGATTGCCAGTGTAGTCTGGTCTTTAACTTTTTTACTAGACTAGTTTACCACCATATTGTCTTTGAGTTATTGCACAACAGTAGCAAATACTCATAGTTGGAATTTGAAATTTTCAAAATGTAATATCAAATTTTTCCCTTTCTGTTCTACTAAGCTACAAGAGCAGCATTACTTATAAAGGCTTTTCTTGTTCTATTGTTCAGGTTGGCATGCATATTTTTGGATAGCGTTTATTCCCTTTATCGTAAGTTGACATATTTTATTAAACAATTGCTTCATATATATATATATATATAGTTCATGGAAATCAATTTAATCACTTAGTAATTGTCATATCTTCTATGATACATGCAATTTTATAGTACACCATCTTTGTAGTTTTTAATAACTTTTGATATCCCGATTCTCTGAGGAGAGGCTCCAAACAGTACCATCTGTTATCATTTTCAGTTTTAAAGAGAATGACCTAAACAATAAAACCCGTGACAGTGCTTTGGTTCTTAAAGCTCATTATGTTAGCTTTAGCACTCAAATGTGTCCATTCTATGTTCTGTTACTCTGGGTAATTGAACTTTTGGTGAACAAATACAACACCAATAATAAAATACAGACATAGTTGTGAAACCCATTTATGCATAAAAGATATAAGATGAGCATGAGGATAGAGGCCCTCGTGAGCAATTGAAGGGCGCTTTGGATGGTAGAGGTATAGGTACGTGTGACCAAGAGAAAGGATTAAATAAGGGCCGTTCAACTATTTGTGAGAAAAGCTCAATCTAAGGAAATTGCGCTCGTCATGATGACCATAGCCTATAGGTTGGCACTTGGCAGTAAACATGTTCCACGATGATGGGACACACTTCTTTTGATGTGACCCGCGATAGGCCTTCATCCCGAATTGGCAAGGAGTTATGTGCCCTTTCTCTTATCAAATCAAGGCACAACCTTCCTAGTAGGAAATTGGTGCCTCATAATAGTCCCTTACTTTAGCTTCCAGTCCGATACTCCCCC
>JAVXUM010000023.1:62390-78135 GCA_035590655.1 Pouteria glomerata
TTAATATTTTAATAAAATTAAAATACTAAGAGTATTTTAGTAATTTTGAGTCCAAAGTTGAGGGGGGTCACTTGCCCCCCCTTACCTCTACATGGCTCCGTCCTTGCTTGGAAGAGTGAGTATGTGATTGATGAATAAAAGACTACACAAAGTGAATAGGACACTCATTATGTTATATTTGGCATCATCTCCCATTTATGGACATTCAGGATTTGAATCTAAAATGAAAGCCATGAAACAAGTAGCTACTTCTACTGTCTCATGTTACCTTATTCAGCTTGTCTTATTTGGAATCATTCATAATCTTCCCTGAGAGTTAAAATTCTATCGTCCTCATCTCCACTCCCATTTCTTTTGTTGACATTATCATATTCTATTACATTGTATAATTCTCTAGGCTTATATATACTTGCACATTGTACTTCAATATACAAATTATTATACTCTCTCCAGAATTTCTATTATTCTTTGCATTCTAATATGGTATAAGAGTCATGAAATTCTTAGATCTAGTAAACTTTTTATAAAAATTCCATTGCTATCCTTCATTGGCCTACTACGCACATTTGGCATCTCAGTTTAGATGAACCCTTCATCATTCGATGACTCGAGTGGTCATGACTGCGAGCTGTTCGACACTGAGTCTGCAAAATCTTAGTTAACACTAAATCGTACCGCCATTCCTCACCCAACACAACCATCTCTACTTTCCTCTACATAGCATAGCCACTAGCCCTTAACTATCAAGTACTTCTATTTTCTTACTCGCACAACACTGTAAAAGCATACATGTGCACGGGTGCACAAGCGCGTGCACACACACATATAGTGTTTTATGCAACTCATTCTACTATAGTAATTTCATACACCCTTTCCCAAATTTGCCTTTTTGCCAAATTACTAAGCTACCATTCCCCAAAATACCTTTTCTTTCAATTACCAAACTGCCCTTCGAAAAAATAGCTTTTTCCAAATTACCAAACTAAAGTTTCGTAAATTACCTTTTTCCTAAATTATACCAAACTACACTTCCCCAAATTCCCTTATCGTCTACCTACCCTACCTTCCCTCTCCTGAATTCCCAAATTTTAAAAAAAAAAAAAAAAATAGAGTGCCTAGATGTCGTCTAACCTATCAACAATATTCTTTTTGGCTCCAATTACATGCTTTGGGCTCATGCCATGTCTAGTTTTCTCAAAGGCCACAAGCTCTAGCATTATGTTACGAATAATATTTGTCTTTCAGTTAAGAATAAAGACAAATATGATGAAAAATTTATTGAATATCTTGATGAATGGAATAGTAAGAATCATCAAATTGATACTTAGCTCCGCAAAACCTCCATTCCTTCCACTGGTTCTCAGTTCTACTAGGTTGAGACTGCTAAGGATGTCTAGGATTTTTTTTACTCTCGTTATACTGCTAATGATCTTGCTCATCAACATCCAATTTCACCATCTTCATCAAGAACCTAGTTAATCCATCAACAACTTCCAAGCTTAGATGTATATATGCTTACTGGGATTAGCAAACTACTCCATAACTTATTTGGACCAATCCCACTGATGCTAAGAAATTTATTCTTTATCATAATAATCAAAGACTTGTTATATTTCTTATGGCATTGAATGACACTTCCAAGCCGATTTGAGCATTTTTTCTACATTGTAGCCCTTTTTCAACCCTTTACTAGGAGAAAATCACCTTGGTTCTTTTTAGACACGATATCCGAATACTACTTATGCGTCTCATCATCCTTACCAGCACCATAGGTCCTTCTTATGGAAATCCTCTAGATCAACCGCCGTGCAACTACTGCCAGCAATCATATTAGTCCTTGTTACTTTGTCTTATTTACACATTTATTCACTATTTTAAGAAGAGATGTCATTTTTCTTCTTGATTTGGGTAAGCAAAATCACTTTGAACTTGCCATCTGAGTAGAGGTGGTAGCTTTAAGCCAATCATATTTACAATGCTTTTAATTATTTTTTGATAGGTTTAATATGAGTTTGACTCTTGCATCATGGGGCAAGTTGGTTTTATTATCCCAAGACTAGTTATAAGGTAGAATGATTTACTTTTTTCTTCTTTTCTTATCTGGGTTTTATATAGATTGTTGAAGTGAAAATGCTCTCTCTCTCTCTCTCTCTCTCTCTCAAACACACACACACACACACTAAATTGAAAAGGAACTTTAATATTTTTGTTTGATCCTATTGTAGGGTTTTTGTTCAATTTCTCTGTAATTATAGTACCATTCAACTCTATGCAATTGCCACACAAATTAGTTAGGCTTCTACCTCAGAAATCTATTTATTTATCTATTTATTATTTATTTTTATTTTTTTTATTAAGGATTATATAGTTTGACAATAGATTCAGTCACTCTCTCTCTCAATCAATAAAGATGGGAAATTTATTCTAGAAGGCTATATTTGATAAACATTTACGAGAGGGCCTTGTTGACTAGGCACAAAAGACAAGGAGAAATAAAGATTTGAGAAAAACTTCTAATGGCTTGAGCCAGACGGTCCTAAAATGTTATCTTCATCAAAAATTATATTGATAAAAGCAGAGAACAAAGAATCTGCCGCGATGAAAGAACGCAGTATAGGAGAAATTAAGGCTGCGAGTGTTTTCCCAGGCAGTACAGAAGAAATTAAGCCGACAAGTGTCCCCTCAAGTGGACACAAACATAAATGGGCAACTTAATCCTCTCATTCAAAATCTCATATTGCGTGATAGGATAATGAACTTACTGACACGTTTGTCCTCTCTCGTCATGCTGCCCACGCCCAGCAAGGGTACCGATAGGCAAGCAAGGCAAGGCTTAAACAAGAGAGGAAAGAAAAGGAGTACTCAGGTCAATATTTTTGTTTTTCTATTCTTTGCAAATCTATAATGTATGCCAGAGATATTAAATTTCACCAAGTTTAATAAATTTCAAAATCCAATACTATCATTAGCAGACATAGCTCGTTAACCAATGTCATTCATCTCTTAAAATGTTATAAGCGCTTCAAGAATTTAATTGTACCCATAATTACTAATCAGGCACTCGATCTTTACTTCAGTACTCCATAAATTTTATATCCAAATTTATGTTATGATGCAACACTTCTATATCCGGACAAGAATGGAAACACAATCCCTAAATAAATTTCATACAATATTTATGTGGCAATTCTTATGGATGAACGATGCTGCTGCTCAGCTAGAAATGATTTACCTAAACAGGGATATAATTGACTGAGACACGCACACTGCAAGCTAAGCATTTGACAAACTACCAGTTGTGGGACAAATTTAACAAGAAAAAACCAATAATTGTGATAACAAATCACAAAGCCCAACCACTCAAAATGATTAGTACAGTATACCTTCCCAAATAGTGTTCAAGTGATGGGAATAATCAAACATAGCACAGCCTTCCACCTTCAAGCCTAAGTTTTTTTTTTTTAAATAATAATAATAATAATAATAAGCCTAAGTTAACTATGCATGTTGCAGCCTGACATATTCTTCTTTCCACTTAATCTCAAGCTTCACAAATTTTATTACCTCAACCCCAAGTATTAACCAGAATCCTTGTAGGTTTCCAGCTTTGCTTTCCTGTTTCTTTGGCCTAGTGCACATGATACAGGGAGTTGATCGAGCTTTTGCCTCAATTTCGCTAACAGTTGCAAGTCGAGAAACAAATTCATTTCCAAAGAAGTACATCTCGCCATAAGTAGATCTGGTTTGACAGCTTGTGGGTTGCCCATGATTTTGAGCACACTTCACCAGCTGCTCAATTGTTTCTGATCTTGGAATTATGCAAGGACCTACCACCCTTGTCTTTATAAGAATTTCTGGAGGCAATAGTCTTCCTTCCTCCATGTGCAGCTGTTATTGCTTGCCGACTCTGCTTATTCAAACGCTTTGTCAGTTCAGGATTATCGTCAAGCTCAGTTTCTTTATCTTCCTCCTAACAGAAAAAATACGATTAGAAATGAACTGATATTCTCAATAAGGGCTCCCCATAAACATAGAACCAAAGTTCAACAATAAATTGTCAACATAGCAAATCTGTTTAGACCTCCCCTCGCCAGATACATGTAATAGATAATTCAAAACTTCAAAATCTCAATCGAAACCAAGGTCCACATCAATAGGTGGTTGGTGATGTGTACACCTTTCCTAAACAAGCCTAGGTTTGATGGATGTAAGAACCTGAAATTTTAATTTATAGGTCTATAATTATAAATTAATAAATTAATGGAAATGGATAACTTTTGGGACTGTTGATCTATCTGGCGTTAATCTTGACCACTGGATATTGGTTAATGATTCGATGTCTTTAATACCATAGTACGTATTTGAGTGACGATCAGGTGTTCTGTGATCTACGGTTTAAGTTTGGGCTAATTTTCATTCAATTGCCACATGCTGTCTCTGTTTTATTAATCGTGGGCCTATTGCAGAACGTGTGAATCTCTTATTATCGGATTTTAAACAGGGTATATTTGACCACCAAATTTATATATTCCCATTAAATAATTATTTTAGAATTAAGGACCTATAAATTAAAAACTCGGTTTATTATAATGCTTGTTCCCTTGGATACAAACATGCGGACTTTGCTTTATGGGATGAGTTAACATCAGATTGCAGTATGAGTGATTAATCTCTTTCTCCAGAAAATAAGACAGTAAAAAAGAAACCACTGTTACCCTGGGATTGATTATTGAATGACTCAGATGTACCAACCTTGTCACTAGCATCTCAACTCTCGATTTCAGTGCTCTGCCCTGCTTCTGCAAATGGTTGTTTCATTTCTGCATCAACTTTCTCATCACAAGTGGCAGTTCGCTTATGCTGAGTTTCATTAACAATGTAAGAACTTAACATGTTCAATTAAAGGGAAAAGAAAAAACGGATAAACAATTATATGTATTGCAAATAAAACTAGTTTAGGTTGCAAATGATAATGAAATTAAAATGTACACACATCATTACCTAACTCATAGAAGGACAGAGCTAGGGTACGGGCACACATCACACTGGAAACAAATCTATCGCAAACTAAATCCCAACACAGTAAAATATCCATCCAGTGTTTTCCCCCTCAACTTCAATACAACTCAAGCCAACCCACTTAATGTTATAAAAGAATCTCAGTTAGAAGCAAGTAATACAGAGAGCTGCATGAGAGAGGTGGGGAGGAAGGGAACTTCCAGATTTATGTAAACCTAATATACTTTTCCTCTTTTCATTCTAAAAAAACCTACATCAGTCCCGGTGAAAGAGGTCCACATTCTAAGGCCAAAAGGTGTGTTAATATAATATGAATAGCTCAAAGGTTCCCTAATAAGAAAAATAATGAATCTCAAAATTGCAGTTCAATGGTGACCGCTATCCAGTTGATTCACCAAAATCACTTTCTCACAACCACAAACTAGGCACCTGCTGCAAAGTAAGGTTTAAAATTGTGAGCTCAGAATTAGTATTGGCCAACCATGCTCATCTAGGCAACAAATAAAATAGTCATTGCACATGTTTAATACCCTCTTTCAGACACTTAACAGATACAAAATATATATGTACACACACAAAATAAAATAAAACAACAAAAAATTGATGATTTATTGTGGCAATATGATAGGAGGGAGTAAATACTTGTTTTACGAACCTAGTAACCAGATGTACATAGGCAGAAAACACTTGTTTTAAGAACGTGATAACCTACCTGCTCCACCAAGCACAAAGAATCAAGACGCTTGATGTCGGGGTCATCTGTTGCCATGAGAATATGTCCTCTGTCTGAAGTTTCTTCATTATCAGAACCAGGATCCTTCTCAAGATCTCCTTCAGTAAACTGCACAAAATAGCAATTATGGGGCTCTTGATTACAACGTACATGAATCTGATTCGACATTAAACTATTATGGGATCAGCACAAGCCGATAACAAGAAGATTTGAAGATTAATTTGAAACTGCCATGCAGTATTGAATGAATTATATAATAAAAACATTAGAGAATTTTCACCTGTTCTACTTCTACATGAAGGAGGGGGGGGGGGGGGAACAGCCCTTTATAACAAGAGTCAAGACCATAACTCATTTTACCTTTTCAATATCATCTTGATCCTTTCTAGAAAACCCACTGGCAGCAAGCTCCTTGTCAAGGAGACCAGCAACTTTTTTTATTGATGAAAAGCAAGGCCTACAAGCCTCGACTGAATCTGCATCTGAATCCTCAGGTTCCTCCGTGTGTTCTTGAAAAGACAGGTTGAACCTGGAGGAACAAGAAAATAGAATGGGAGAAAAAGGAATAAAAAGATGTATATAAAAAAGTTAATTGCAAAGTCATAGCTAGAATGAAATATCAAGTTACGGAATAATCAGCACAAACCACAGAATAATGTGATAAAATTAGTCTCCTAGTTTTAGATTAAATGCAAGTTAATCTTCCATGCATAGTATGAAAACTCTGTATCCCTGCATGATATAGATCAAACAAATTGATACCAATAACGTAAGACATGTCCTCTCGTATTCTACTCTTGTTCAACAGCAAACATAAGATAATAATGATAACTACAACTGAAAGGCAGTGTAATGGTCAAGCAGTGGTTCATTGTGAAATTTTGAACCCTTATACTCATCTCGTAAGTTAGAATCTGTTGCAATTAACTTGGGATTAGACAACTTAACAGAACTAATTAAATTTCATATCAGAAAAAAGTTACTCAAGGCCTTAATTAGGGACTAGACAACATGCCCAAGGTGGAAAGGTCTTCTAGGTGCGGAATTTAAATACATTACATTGAACTTCTTATTCTTTATGCCATCATTTTCCTTTCTGCAGAACAATTAGATTCCATTTCAGAAAGAAGTTAACTTGGGCTTAGACGACTTGCGATCAAGGCGGAAAGCTCTTCTAGGCATGGAATATAAATATATTACACTGAACTTTATTCTTTACGCTATTATTTTTCTTTCTTCACAACAATTAAATTGCATTTCAGAAAGAAGTTCAAGCCAGATTCATCTAAAGGGCTAAGAAAATGCTTTTTTTTGTGCGCGCGCGCACCGCCCCGGGGGGGGGGGGGTGAGGCGGGGTTGTTGGTTGGGTGGTGGAAAGTGTGCTCACTTTCCCCAACAAAAAAAAGGTACTCAAGGAGCTAATTCACAAGGTAATGTATTTAAATAGCTGAAAACAACTCAAGTATCTTCCTAAAATAGGAAGTGAATTGTTTCAACATTTCTCTCCATAAAACACAATCTACCACATTATAGCGCACCAAACAATTCCCCTACTTCAGTTCATGATAGGATATATTTTTCTCATAAAGCGCATAAAAACAATATATAAAAGAACTTGAAAGAATCCAGCACAAAAAGTGAAAAAAAAAATTAAATAAATAAAAACAAAAATAAAAATCAAAGAACCAAAACAATATTTCTTACTATGCAATATGCATGTAATTTCTTCACTACTCCTTTATGCAAAGTTGAATGGCACAAGGCTGTTTAGCATAACAAGCATATACCAACAAACTAGGAAAGCTTTAATCTAGGGGCTAGCTATTCAAAAACAGAGTCTGAACACCAGATAAGCTAATATTGTACAGCTCAATCTCTAAGATTAGCTGTGTTTTCTGTAGGGCAAAGGAGGAAGACCATAACCACTTATTTTTTAATGGGTTAATCTGAGTAAAAGTTCTATAGTGGAATTAATATTGAGGAAGATAGAGTGTCTGATCTTCACCATCAAGTAGGGTGTCTTATCAATAAACAGCCAATGAAATAACTCAGTCTGCCCATTGAGGATGACTCAAATGCTGATTGTTCTTGGATCAGGAAAAAACTCAAAGGGTGGAAAAAAAAAATCCTATGTCTCAAGAGGTGGAGGCTGACTATGATCCTTTCAATTCTTCCCAGGCTACATACAAATTAAATTGTTATAAAGGAATCAAAATCCAGAAGCCATAAAAAATCACTTACCTCTTTCTGAAAAACTTGAAGATGCATTCAACGTCACGGTCAAAGTACCTGAAAATGGGAACTTAGCAATAAGGTACATATGATGTCTAACAAGTAGTTCAGACACTGAAGTGTAGAAGACTTGTCAGGATGAAATTAATGGTTAGAATTAGGTGCATATGACAAAATATTGATAAAGCACAAGCCAGGAATAATTCATACATTTGTGCATTACGATGAGATATCGATACCATTTGTGGGAAATCAATCATGGTGACCTTCTCGTCATCGTCAATCTACAACAAGAGAAAATTCAATAACTTGTTAAAAGGTGCACCATGTCAAATGATCAATATCAACAGAGTGAAATGTGTAATAAGAGTCCAACAACGAGCACAAAAAAAAAAAAATCTATATCAAATCATAAAAGATACATAAAACTAATTAATAAAAACAATTCATAAAGTAATAAAACCATGAAGTCAAATCAACAGAAGATATATGTTGGAATGGAAAATAATTGCATACCATAATGTTGAATTCATTGAAGTCGCAGTGAATAAGGCCATGCTCTGCCAACCGAACAACAAGACCAATGATTGTTTCAAAAACTGTGTCTGGATCTTGCAATTGATTCACCTGCACACTACATTTGATTGATAACACGTGAACCGTTGCTCAGCTAAGGAACACCATTACTCAGTCTTAGAAGTTATCTTGTAAAGAGCATTGGCATTGCGGTCTCAAAAACATATAGAACCAATTATATCTTAGCATGTGCTTAAAATAAATTTAAGCATTAAAATTCATTTAATGGTGTCAAATATATAAGGGAAAAGGGCACGGTGACTAAAGAGTTAAAAATATACGGGCAAAAAGCAGTTTCAAGAGAGCCCTTACAGTGGATAACCTTGGACGAGTGACATAACCACGCAATGCCTATTACAATCCACAGCATTTGGAACAGGGAAACCATGCTCCTCCAAAGCCTGGTCAAACAGAGAATGTCTCAAACTAAGGATGCCTAAAATATGCTCACCCGACAGAAAGCAATTGAAAAAACCAAATGGCTATCAAAGAACCTTCATAAAAGCAAATTCCTTAAGAGCAGCAAGCCGAGACAAGTAGAGCCAGTTATAACTACTTCTATGCCTCAAATAATCACGCTTAGATTTAACAGCCCTAAAAGAAGTTCTGCCGAGTCTATGCAGCTTCATTGCAAGCGCTGTACCATCTTTCTTAGCAACCTCAAGGATGTCTTCAACACAAGCAATGTTGGAATAGGAAGAAAACAAACACACACACAAGCGCATTAACAAAATGTGAACTAATAGGAAAAACAGGAACATGAATGGAAAAAGAACTTCTTTATTACCAGACTCTTTCCCAACACCAATTTGACGACCAACAGCAGAAAAAACTCCACAGTTAACCGTTGTCTTAATTGCAAGAAAATCATAGCCAAGATAGGTGAGTCGAAATCCATCATCTACATAACAAAGAACACCAAAAAAATAAAAAATAAAATAAAAATATTGCAATTATTTGCATGTTCCATGTGTTGAGATAGTAGAACTACTGTTGAAGCATGCATAGAATTAGGCCACACAATAACTCACATTTGGAAGAGTCGTGGTGTAACAACTTGTGCTTGAGCAAATTCTTCAGCACTTTGTAAGTGCCTCCATGCCTTTACACACACAGACAATTTCATACAGAAAAATTAATTTTAGACATATACAACAAAAGCGAAAAATGTATACTGTTATATAAAGGGAGAACCATTTTGGTGTTTCCAATAAATTCTATATATCCAAATGACTGATCTTGGGTTTCCAAAATAGTGTAAAAATAAAAAATAAAAAGTGATTTAAACCATTGCCATTTGACTCAGACCTATTCTAAAAAAGTCGAGGTGTTCCAAATTCTTGTTGTCCCGGACAAGTCAGGAAGAACTTCCGAAAAACTTTCATATTGGACCTTGGACATATATTAATTCCGAATTGGATCTTACTGGGTAACCGACTTGCAAATTTTAATTTCACAAAAATCCTTTTATTTTTATGTCTTTTAACTTCTCTTGACTTCACTCCTTAACCTCCCTTAAAAATCCCCTGATCCTATCAACAAGGGGAAAAAAGAAAAGTAAACATAAAAATCCTCTTCATTAAAAAATAAATAAATTAAAAATTTGTAGAAAAAAATAGATAAAAATAGGAATTGATGAAGAAGAAAATTTAACAATCCCCTATTAATAATGTAAGCAAATAAGATTGAAGTTATAAAATTTGAATTGAGATAACAAAAACAACCAGAATAGAAATTTATTTTAAGAAATATAGAGCAGCAACATACTTGAGACCAGCAATTCGGTCGATGAGCTCCGAAGGTACGATTTCATGCTGAAATAAACATACGATTGCCGTCAAAAACTAAATAAATTAGTGAATTTTTTTTAAATAAGGAAAAATTAAAGCATAAAAACAGGAAACGATTAAAGTTATAGAAATTAAAACATTATGTGGGAGAAAGTGACAAACAGACATTCCTCATGCCCATCTCGACGGCGGTAAGAACCCTGAAATCATCTTTGGATAGGTATCTCAGAATGTCCACATTCAGCTTCATGCTTCTGCCTCTTTCTTTCTTTCTTTCTGCTACTATCTATGCACACAGCAACAAATTCTTTGTTCATATGAAGCTTTCAATAGTAATTCCCAATCTCACCACCAAGCTTTGACTTCAGTGGAGGAATCTAGACCACAAACAGACAAAAGACATGAAAAAGACCATACTGGCTAATAATATGCACAGCATATACAAGCAACCTTCGTAAGTAGTCTCTCACTGTAAATCATGCGTACGAGAGGAACAAACATGCACCTCCAAAATTTTACAGGGGATGAAACCTAAGACAACCCGACCAACAATTTTGAGGGAAAGAAAATTAACAAATCTCAGTAGCTTTGTCACCTCAAACCCAACTATAAAAGCTTTGGTGTCATTATTATCTATAGCATATTATGGAAGAAGGGAAAAAAAATATAAGCGAAAATCCAAAATATCCAACGGACTTAAGATGTCTATAGAAGCATAGAGGAAAAATGGGGGAAGATGATGCCCCAAAACAGCTAACAGCTCTCTTCCCTGGCCTTGCCCCTTCCAGCACCACATTTCCTAGCCTTCTAGCTGCTTCTACAAGCTGTCCCCTTAGTCTTTGTGACAACAAGCAGCCACCTGTCTTAACACACTCCCAATACAGCGGGGCAGGTATGCCGCTGCCACCCTAAAGGGAGCTGGGAGATCCCATAAACAAATAGGAGACCCACCCCACTTCAGAATCCTCACCATGTTCATGTAATTTTCTTGTCCTTCCCTCAATCCTTTTGAGAAAGCTGCCTCTGACCAGTGCACCCGAAGAAAAGCCTTAAGCTCAGGAGCAACAGCATCATCATTGGACCTAGTAATGCTGTCTGCAACAGCATAAGTAGCAGCTGGATCACCTAAGAAGTCCGAGTGGAGAAGAAATGCTACCCCATCAAGAGACCAACCACTGCGTTCACCAGCAGCTTTGAGAATTTCAATGCTCAGTGCGGCTACGACATGTCAAGGAACATGAGGGAGAAGATAGGCAACAGTCTTAACTTGGCTGCTAGAAGTGGCGGCTGTAAGGGCCAGGCAGAGTTCCATCTCTCGGCAACACAAACCATTGGACAACTGCATGCAACAAACCATTCGACAACCTGCATGCAACCCCTCTCGACTGCTCTCATTAAAAGACCCAAAAAAGTCATTGCATTACCCTCTTCCACTAAACATTCCATTGTGCCAATCTTGCCATGGTGTGAAGCAAGACCCAAAGCCAGGTCAATGTCAACATCCAAACTATTCCCTTGAGCAATCTGTGAAAACAAATTTCAAATCCAAAAAAAAAAATAAGAAATGGATGCCAGAACAATTAGTGAAAGTAAAATATACACAACAGGACACCACGAGTTACCAATTTATATGTACATATACATAACAGAAAAAAAAATGTAGAAACATTAGAAAACTAGGGGAAAAAATCTATTTTATGCCTGGATGATTCTTAGATTTATGCACTAATAGAAAATGAAAAAACCACCATATTTGAGATGTTCCAGTTAACATCATTGAAGTTCTTAAAATGGCTGTGTCAAATACAGAGACAGCCAAACAATATACTTAACTGGCCATATCATGCTGCAATAGCAACCAAAAAAAAAAAAGGAATCAATTAATTATGGACAAAATGTATCAATTGACACTGAATATTAGGTCCGCAGAATATAAAATTAGGGATAAGCAAACCCAAACAACAAGCAGAATACCAGTTGGTTATTGACCATAAGCCATTACAGTGCCAACAAACATGGGATTCAGTTACAAACAAAATGCACCAAATTGCACTTGCTGCTAAGTCTATGCATTATAAGAACAATCAGAAACCAGTTTTTATTAGTTTTCAGAAATTATCTTAGCTGATCTAGCATGTCCGTATCTTCATATCCCTTCAGTTGGTGCTATTCACTAGGGCACATAATTTGAAGCTTACAACAGGGGAGAGAAAAAAAGGCAGAATACAAGATAATATGATAAGAAGTTGCTCCAAAAAAATCTCATATAGTTGCAGTGAAGCTAAAAGTCAGATTTCTACAGAAGGGTAAAAAGACCACCCGTGGTACATATAGCAAGATCTTGCTAATATTTTCCACCAACCAATGCTGAAATGGGCTTAATCTCTTATCATTTATGGATCATGTCATGAAACAATAGGAAAACCTACAGTTCAATATCCACTCTCTTAGCTTAGTTGGTAACTCTGGCTAGTTCACAAGTGTCGGGCAGCATTCAACTTTCAGGAAGGACATGAAGGAGGAGGAAAGGTGAGCTTACCAATGGAATGACTTTGGCATATGAAAGGCAAATTATAGCTAGTGTTTCTTGAATTTACATGGGGATTTTCACAAACTATGCATCCACAACAAAGCACAGCTTCATCATAACCAAACAACTGTAGGTAACCTCAACTGTAGACAATATGAAACCACAACAATTATCACTGTAATTTACTACTGTATGAATAATCGATAACAAATACTTTATATTGTGCATATGCACACAATGGAACAAAGCATGAGTGATGTCACACCAGTAAAGTCCACTTATGCTCTAACCAAATTTAAAAAAGTTAATGGTAAAAAAATAGATACAGAAAACCATATCTTACCCTGGTGACACCAATCTTAGACTAAAAACACGTGATTGTAACCTCAACAGCTTGATCAAGTTGTAAATGAATGAAAAGGAATTGAACTATTAGCTAGCTTGTGCTTCAGAGTTGATATGCTTCCGATTTAATAAGTTAGATATTCAGGTTCAAACTCCATTTACTAACACCAAAAGTTAGTTCATTTAATTTAGAACCATTCTCTTAAACTACACTTTACCTTAGCTTGATAACCCAATCTACCAATCAGCCGTTAAAGCAAAGGCCACAGAGTACATAGAATGCATAATGAGAACAGGTATATGGTATGTCTTAAAACATGCAAAAACTTCCAACAAGCATTGCCCTCTTGATGCTTGCAACAGTTGTGCCTTCTTCACCCAACTTATCTCTTTTGTTTCAATTCCCTGAGCTTAATATCACAAGGAAGAAAAAGGATATGAAAAAAGAGGAGGGGTGGATTATCAGGTCTTTGTGCCATTTCAGATCTCATGACCCACATCTAAGTTCACTAACACTGGCAGCAGCTAATATAATTCTAAGGGCAGATAATCTGCACAGGCAGATCCTCCAAAGCAAATTGAACCAGACTTCAGCAAATGTAAGTTGTTCAGTTGAGTCCTCTGTAATACCAAATTAAAGGTCATTAATACAAAAATTGACAACATTATCATTCTTAAGTTCCTTATTGATTTATGGATTACACATATATCTTTTTGTTTACTTGTTTACTTTGGCAACTCAGGTGGAGACAAGTTTTGACTTCTGTTTTAATTCACAATTTAAAACTAACTCATTTCCATTTTGTATCCTGTTTTTCAACCCCCATGATATTTCATTTCTTTTTTTTTCTGGAATGATATTTCATTTTTTTTTTCCGGACTACACAACGCCAATATCCACTATACAGAAGGACTAACCATCCGAGGTATAATAGCAACAAGTATTAAAAAAACAGCCCACCTTATCTTGTAAGATGTATAATTGCAGAGAACTATAAAAAGAAGGATGACTTAAAACTGAATTGAAAAACCGCAGGGTCGTGAACAAAAAAAAAAAAAAAAAGAATCAAGACAACTTAATCATGAGGATGAATGAAAACTGAAAAGTTGCACATGCAAGCAAATACAAAGCGAAAGTACAGATCACCCATCGCATTTTACTGAAAAACTTAAAGCTTTTATGTCTAACATTCATCGTAAACTCTACTTATAAAAAAATAAATAAATAAAAAATAAATCATCATAAACAGCCTATTGTAAATTATAGTCCCATGGTGTCTTTAAAAATGACCAAGTAATTATCATTGCAATGACCCCCATCGTTTTATAAGATATATCACTGCAATAAATATTGTAAACCATTACCTGCAAACAATATGCGAACAAGCTCTGGGCTCCCAAAACGTGAGGCCTCAAGAAAACATTGGTTTACATTGTCTGCACCTCCCTCTACCAACATACCCAGCAAACCTTGAATGGCAGTTGCTGATATGCCAGTTGCCCAACCAGGGTCAGACGAACTAGAAAAGAGAGTAAGTGGGAAGCAAGCTGCATCAAAGGCCTCTGTAAAGTCCTTCCCTGTAGGATGGTTGCCTGCTGGATCCAGGAATGTCTTTAATGCAGATAATTGGAGTTGGACCTCAACCGCTGAGATTTGATTGGCTTTATCCCTATTACCTTGGCTATAAGAACGAAAGCCTATACATTTCGGAGCCCATTCAGTAAACTTCTGAACCCTTGGCACCAGCTTCTGCCTTCAAAACTTCATCGCCATTGCATTCTTGGAGACACTCATGCAATCTACAAAGGAAATAATGGTAAAACCAAGTGGCACATCTGCTTCATTAACAACCAAAACAAACAGCGCTCATATAACATAAGAAGAAAATCAAAATAAAAATAGAAACATGATGGAAAATAAAAATCATTCCAAGTTCTTGAATATCACCTAGAGGTAAAATCGAAAAGATTGACACCAAATGCCGATGCTGTGCGCATAGGAACATACTTACAGAATAATAACTTGTGACATGCTCACAAGTTACAGATCCTAATGGAAGAGGACTAGATTCAATGAGAGGCAAATGCTGCTTAATTAGACATTTTAATGTTTACACATTACGCACGAGGTGTAAAACTTACAATCACAGCACAAGTATTCCTGTATCACAACCCATTGGAAAATATTTATCACTGGAATAAATAGATTGCGAACAATTCCATCAATTCCCTATGCCTACTATTGACAAAACAAAATAACAGAAGGATGAGTGAGCAGTAGAAGATCTAAAACCATTTTTTGTGTCTGCACACAAGTGGATTTTTTATTTTTTTATTTATTTATTTATTTTTTTTTTATTTTTTGGGTGGTTAGGGATCAATTGCTAGTGATAACTATTTTTTTTTTAAAAAAAAAGGTCTATTCAAAAGCAATGTTACTCAACTAATATTGCCATTTAAAACAGATCTTCCCCTTCTTTCCATCTATTTTTTTTCCCTTTTCATGAAAATCAAGATATT